>JBAFWW010024598.1:10305-49042 GCA_036873685.1 Agapornis canus
ATGCAGCAAAAATCTAAACACCTCAGGGTTCTGAAGAAAAAAAATAGAGAACAAAAAAAAAAAAATAAAAAAAAAAACAAAAAAACAAAAAGAAAAAAAAAGGAAAAAAAAAAGAGAGGGTTTTAGTGTGCAAATATATTTTATAGGTGGTCAAGCCATGGTGCAGAGAAAGATGCCAGTAGAATGAGTTAGAGTGCTCAAGCGAAGCTCCTGGCACAAAGTAGAGTGCTTTCCTCAGTGGCCCACTTCGTAAGATCTATCAAGCATCTATCATACAGCTTTTCAGTATAAGTCTTTAGTTATATATTCTTTCAGTGACAACAAAAGTTCATTTCAAATCACAACTGCTTTCTCACCCACAATGTAAACCAAAAATTGGCAGCCTGAAAACACACCTTTGAAAACATGTTTTCCTCTTTAAATGTCTGTGAATGCATTGTACCTCTTAGAAACTCACACACCATCCCAGTGAAGTGAGAGCTCCCCCTCCTCTCGCAGCCCAGCTTGCCCACTCTCATCTTGCTGCCTCCTCTCTGTATTGGTGGAGCATCATCCTGGCATACCACAAGCAGTTGCTACAAGGCACAAATTTAAATATAAAATATCTCAAATTTCATTAATTCCTTTTAAAAATAGTTGTAAAGAATAGCAGACAACATATGTAAGGAGCTAAGTATTTTCAGGAAGAGGGTAAAACTGTTTCATGTTGCTTTTTTTCTCCATAATAGGGAACTGCAGAGCAGGCCAGCTCCAATGATGTGGAAGGCACGATAGCATTTGGTTCCAAAGAGGGAACAGCAAGTTATAACTTTGAAAATCAACTTTTGCATTTGAAATGTGGATGTAATTCTTATTATCCTCTATGTTTGAACAGTTCTGGTGCCCTTACTACAACTAATCAGCATTTCCTGCACTAAATCATTTACAGAGAGACAATTTATGAGCTAGGGCCAGGTCTGGCACCACAAAGGGCTCAGGTAGTAGTAAGTGTCTATGCTTGCCTGGTCCCTACCAGCCCTTATGTATTCCAAAGATGGGCAGCAGAGGAGGGGGAGCTGTTTAAAATCAGCAAGGAACTTGAGCCTGGGATTTATCTTGGTAGCTGTCACTGTTAAAAAGCATTCACTAGCAAAGTCCAAACTGGTATCAGATACTGTGTTCCTCTTCCCATCTCCCTTTTTGGGAGGCTGCATAATTCATCAGAAAACACTCACCTGTGAAAGTCCCAGGTAAATCTCATACTGGAGGGCTTTTCTACATGAACTCTGGTTGCTTTTCTTCTAGGGGAGGGAGTCAGGTAGCCAAGACACAGGAGGTGCATCTCTGCTCTGGGGAAGGAGTGAGGCACAGACTCCAGGCACTTTGGAGGATTAACTTTTTAAGATGTGGAAGGAGATTACTGTAGCCCTGAATTCAGGGGCAGACAGACAACACGAGACTGATCTCTTGTCCCTCTGCATGTCAGATATTCAGCAGGAAAGGAAATTAAAACCCAGGACACATGAGAAGACATGTGTGTGCCCTTCTATACTGTGGCTACACTGCAAACAGTGCTATTCTGCAGGCTGCATGGACTGTGTTCAGATCAGAAGCATGCTTCTATGTGATTCCATCAGGACTTACACAGTCAAGAAAAAGCAATGATGGGGCTAGTGTACTTGGTCTTATATAAACCAAACCCACACTATTTCCTTTGCCCTGTTTGGCAATGGGTAGGCTCACACTATTTGACCAGGAGAACCTCAGGGCAGCTCCGGTGAAGTCAGGCAGTGAAGATCCGTTTTTCATTCAGCCTTTGCAGAAAACATTAGAGAACATTTTAAAATTCAAATTGCATGTGAAAACCTGATTTGGCACAGTCGAACATGAAAATTAGTTTTGAATGAAGCTACCACCTGCCTTCCTGAGGAGATAATATATCCTGAAAAGGAAGTGTTTGCAGGAATCACTGACCTTCTAAGGCAAGCACCAGATCTGCCAGAAATTGTGCTTAGCACAGTCAAAGCTGACAGAGCTTAGACAGATAAAATGGAAAGGGTCATGGTTATGTTGTCCCCTACTCCTAAGCTTTCTTATGTGCTAAAATCTGGCATCACAAAATCTCCTGCCAGTTTTACTCTCCCTGCAGGTGTTGTGGTGGTGGCTTTTTTGGGCGGGGGGAGGAAGTCTGGGAGGTGGATTTTTTCTGCTATAAGTGATCTTCAGGGAAGATACTGAGGGTGGACTGTGTGATGACTTCATAGTTCAGGGGGCTCCTTTCAAGTTCAAGGGCAGAATGGAAAAACCCCACCAGCACTTGCTGGGAAATGAAAGCAGACCTCTCAGGAGATGAAGGAGGGAGCTGACATCCTGATGTGCTATGAGAACTGATACTTAAGAGGCTGATAGAGAGCCAGGGAAACAAGTGGCATAGTTTGATGTGGACAAGGAAGGAGTCAGAGAAAAGATCAAAGAGTCAGCTGATATAATCAGAAGGCAAGGCAGGACGATGCTGCAATAGGTTTAGACATAGGACGGCATGATCTTGGCTGGCAGAAATCAACCTTGAAAGTGCAAAAAGCCTTCCTCTTGCAACCTGAGGAGAGGAAGTGTCTAAATGGAAAGGTAACTTGGGTGGGTGGTTGTACAAAAAGGCTTAACCAAAAATGATATTTTCTTATGAGAGGAAAACCTTCTGAAGGAAACACAAAATGGGATACGGGGAAACAAAATGGAAATATGTCTTGTTAGACCAGAGCCATGTTTGGATCTGGAGTGCCAGAGAGTCTGCTCATTGCCTGAAGTATCTTGAAGGCTGTGGCTCAGATTTAGTAGTCTGACGGCACCAACTGGCTGCTGTGAGTGTTGGGCATTTAAATCTGCTGAAATTACATTGTACATCTAAACTGTAAACCCCAGTCTTTGAATAAGAAGTTTGTGTGCCATGGCTGCCCCTAGCCTTGGAAAATAGCTCACAATAGCTAACACCTCCTAACGAATATGTTTTTCAGCACCATTACAGCCAAATGCTTTCACGTAAGACTGAAACTTGTTGGTCCGTTTCCTGATGCCACCTGCTTCACGGGCCTAGATGTGGGCATTCCGGCACTTGTGCTGGCTGCATTTTGCGGTTATGAGTCTGGCTATGCCTGTTCCTGCTCTCCTCAGTCCATCTGATGGCGCAGGCATACTTTTCCTTCAGGATATCTTAGGTATTTTGTGCAAAAGGAAGCTGTCCACTGTTTCTAGGTGGTTCCTGAACTAACAAAACCACTGCAGAAGCCTACACCTACCCAGTCTCCTGTAAAGTGACTGTCCTGATTCTGTCTCTACATACATGTTAAAAACTTTTGTGTTGATAGAATATGTTTTACTACTCTTTTCTTCAGTCCCGCCTACGTCCTTAGCATCCTAGTCTCTTTACATCTCATGGAATTGAGTCAAATAGTGGAGGCACTCAAAATCTTTTAAACAGTCAGTGAAAAATCATTGCCAAAGTGTGAATTCTACCTTTCAATACATTTTCAGCTCCATTTTCATCCGGCTTGCATAATGAATCACAAGATTTTGCCTACCTTTATTTCAAGGAGGAGAAAGGAGACATTTTTGTTTGTAGATCTGATTTTTTTTTTTTTCCAGAGAGAAAAATTTTGGGTAATGGATTTATGTCTGACAGGACATCAGTGTTCTGAGGATTTTGCCAGCCAGTTCTCCAAACACAGAAATCTGTTCCACTTTACCTAACCCTGCTTCTGAGATAGCAGGTGCCCTTTTCTCTGTCAGCATCTTACCTGCATAACTCAGTGGATGTTCACCAGATTCAGGCAGCAGTCACCTTATCATCTGTTGCATGGGGTATTTTTTCCTATTATAATCCACCCTCTTGCTACTGTTTTACTATATAACCAACATTTCCCTTACACTGACAATAATGCTTGCCTAAAAAATATGACCAATTTTTGTATTGCATTGATCTTTCTTTTTTAAGTGTGATTGGGTATGGGAGAAACTTGCAATTCAAACCACAAAGTGCCCATAGCTCCAAAACACATGCACGCAGAGACACATGCAGAACAGGTTTCAGCTGTGGTCCCTGATGCACTGATGGAAGTTGCTTGGCAGGTCATCTGGAGGTCACCTACTCCAGCTTCCTGCTCAAAGCATTCACAGTTGGATCAGGTTCCTCTCCTGGGTCTGTATAAGTTTCCCTGAGAGTGGATATTGCAAAAACCTTCCTGGGCAACCTGTTTCGGGGGCTTACCCACTTTTACAGTGAAACCTTTGTTTCCTTATAAGAGCCTGAATGTTCTTTCCTGCAGCTCCTGGCTGTCTGCTCTCATCCTCTCATAGAGCTTCACTGAGAGACATCCATCTCTTTTCTCTGTGACCACAGGTCAGGCAGTTGAGGACAGTGCCACAACTGCCACAGCCTTTGTCAGGCTCAACCTACCCATCTCACTTTCCTGAATGCAACGTGCTTGTTCCATAACCACCCTTATGGCCTTCTCCCAGACTTGCTCCAATTTGACAAAATCTCTCTTGTATTGGAGGCCCCAGAGAAGACACTTTATTCTGGGTGCAGCTTTGAAAGTGCCAAACAGAGGTGTTCTACCGGTCCTTTTAACCTGCTGGCCATCGTTGTGCTAACACAGCACAGTACTCAGTTAAGTTCTGCTGCCACAAGGGCGCACTGCAGACTTGTGCTCAACATGTCCACCACAAATTTGTGTTCCCAGCCCCACCTGTGTCCTTTCCAGTAAAGCTGCTTTCTGACGAGGGGCCTGGTTTTGCAAGGTTGCACCAGGCAGCTCCTTCCCACATGCAGAACTTGGCCTTTGTCTAAACCCCATGAGGTTCCTGTCGAACCACATCCCAGGCTTGCTGCAGTCCCTCTGGGTGATAGTTTTACCCTCCAGCACACCACCTGGAAAAGCACCACTCCTGGTTTCATATTGAAACCTGCACACTTGCCAAGTGCTCTCCTTCCCACTGTACAGGTCGGTCAGTATGTTACATCTTGCTGACCCAAGGAACAGCACTCAGCTGGCTGTCACAGACCGCAAACGGTTGCCCAACTCTTGGAGCTTGGTTGCCCAGCCACTCCTACAACCACACTGTAGCCACCCACTCTGTCCATGCTACCTCCATTTGCCTGCGGGGATTCTACATGTGATGTTATCAAAAGCCTTACTGAAGTCAACATAAAGGCATTCACTGCTCCCCCTTTTCTGCACGGACCAGAAAGCATACAGTCTGCTTAGGCATCATTTTGCCTTCTGTAAGCTCATGTTGGCCAATCCCAATCACTTACTTGTTTTCATGTGCCTGGATCCCCTTTCATGACATTTCAGAAGACAGGCATAAAATTGTCCTTTTTGCAGTCACTCAGGACCTCCTGCAGCTGCAGCCTTTCAAAGGCAACAGGCTCCATTTGGCCTCCTCCACTTCCAGTGCTTGGCAGGGCTTGGCTCTTGGCATTTAGCATCCAGCACAATACTCTATCAATACAAATAAATATGAATAGGAAAACCAAATAGAAACATTTCTAAATCAATTTTACTTTTATCCAAAACCACTGTAATATATAAACTCAAAACCATATAGTTTTACCTGAAGTGCTGGTCATTCCAATAAATACTGGAGGATGCTTAGGTTGTCAGTTGAAACAAGAATATTAAGAAAAAAAAAGGTTAAAAAATTATACTAGTCATAGTAGGAAAATCATCATGACCACTGAGACCAGAAGGTGACAGCTGTGGAGATTTACTGTCCAACCAAGCATGAATAAATAGTATAGTACCTCACTTATTCAAGGTGACACGTTCAAAAGCTATACAGTGAGGTTCACTGGGTTATTGCCAGATGCATAAAGACAGTGAAATACTTCCTGCAGAGCTTAAAACGGTCATGCTCCTTTTTTAAAAAAAAAAAATAAAAAAATTATTTATTTATTTCCCAGACAAATATGACAAATTCTTTCGCAAAATTTTTCTGCGCATGAAATTATTAGTCCAAGATTACCTGGTAAGCTAGAAAATAAGGTAGTTTATTTTTAATGAAATCATCTCTTCCTTACAGGAAATGTTATTAGTTTATCAGCAGATGGACTCAGTGTAACATTATCATAGGAATTCAAGTGCTGATAGGGACAGGGAAATGTGCATGCTACCTTGTGTCTTCCTTCTGCTATCTGACCAAAATCAGAGGGAAAGATTTATTATTGTTTTGACCTGCAGAAATGAGAAGCACAAACAGCAGTATCCGGCAGTGGTCACGAAAGAGCCTACTTCTACTAATTTCCTTAAAAGTATGTATCTGTACAGACTACAGGACCACATCTTCTGTTTGATACCCTTTCTGAAAGGATTCTGCAGTACAGGGACCATGATCCAGCCATAAGCACCAGTGGAAAGTTCCTGCTGATATATCTGTATCCAGTCTGGATCCTTTTAATTCTGCTACAGAAATACAGTGTCAAGTGATAATACCTGACCAACACTAGTACCCTTTATGACATTTGACTTCTTGCATAGGAGCAACTTGCAGCTCAGAGTGCAGCAAACAGACATAGAATAACAGACATACAGGAGGATGTGATCCTGTTATTTTAACTTTATTATCTTAGTGGTTTGCACATTCAATACATTTATTTAAAGTGGCAACTGCACTGCAAATACTGTATTTCAGTACTCGTTCTTTGCTATAACAAATTCAGGAATTTCATAGCCAGCTGTCTGTAATGATATTACACCTCAGAGAAAAGCATCCTAACATATCAAAAAGTAGCAGATAGCCTTTGTGCAAGTATAATACAAACTTTCTGCCTTATATAGAGCTTGTTTCTAAAATGCAAGGTCCCAGCAGGCACAATGACAGGGTTTGCCATTTATAATGTAATTGTCACTCCCGATGTTCAGTCATGCATGTCATGGATGTAAGTTTGGTTGCAAGCAGAGTTACAGTACACAAAATCTAAATTAACACAGTAAAGAGTACAAAGGCTGTTGAATATGAATCTGAACATGAGTCTTTCCTGGCTTGCAATCATAGCCCTTTAGCTTCTTGTGTTTCACAATTCCTCTCTTGCTGAATGACATGACACATTCTTTCACTCGTAGTGACCTAAATACTTCTCCAGTGTAAGATGCTCTTTAAAATAATCAGGTGTCTGAGAAATCCACACACCCCTGGCTGGTGCCCTCTTTAGTACAGGTTTTCTGTATTCTTATATAGGAAAATTTTCAATTGCAGAAACTTGTAATTGCTTTCAATTTCTCATCACCAACAGTAGGTTATAAAAGCAGGTAAAATAGTGTTTTACAACACAGATAACTCTTGTTTCCTGAAGAACCAATTAAAAGACACAGTTCTATAAACTCATTTTGGATGAAAAACATGACTTATAAAATCAGGCCAAATAGATGCACATGGAATATTGTCTACTCATACCACCTTGTAATCTTCTCTTCACAGTCTGCAGAATTAATACAGCTGTACCTATTTCCCCAGAGAATGCTAAAAGGCTGGACTCCATTACCTCCCCCTTGGTAGGTGACCATCCAGAGAATTACCCTCTCACAGCACACTTGACTGCTCCACTGAATAGTGGGACTTGGGCAGAATTACACTTGCATAAAATGGGCTCTAATATGTTGCACCTACGAGGTATATGTTGGTCAGTAAATTCTCTACTATAAAGTTCCTGGAATTTTTATTCCTCAGTCTTTGTGGATACGTAATGGCCCTGTTGGCTTTGTGTTAACCCTAACAGCCTTACAGTTGTCTTTTTACTCTTGTACTCTTCACTTTTCACTTTGTATTAATGAAAAAAAATAATTTTACAGAACAGATCAAGCTTTTCAGCAGCAAAAAAAGACAATTTCAAAGCTTCCCTGAACACCTACCTTCAAAGCCTGCTACATCAAGCAGCTGCCTATTTTGCCCACACTTCAGAGCAAGTCTTGGCACCAAAGTGACCTGCTTTCAGTCTCAGGTATGCCCAGGCTGGTTTTAAAGTTAATCCTCAATCTCCATCAAAGATGGCATAACCATGTTGTAGCATTTAGGTGGTGCAATAATAAAACCATAATCACCCACCTGGCTCTACTGCTCCTTCTTCTGAATCTCCAACATAGTGAATGTTTACAGTCTTACTGCAAAAAGCACCAATAAAGGCTGTAACAGGATGTAGCAAGAAAAAGACGTTAAAACACAAGGGAAGTAAACACAGGTTCTGTAATTACGTTTTATTGCAACTGTAATGCTTTGTCTGCTCCTGAAGACTCCTGCAGCTAAATTTGTTTGTTCCAGCCTTCTCTTTTTTGTACTGGTTAATAAACACAAGAAACATGTATTTTTCTTATCATTTTATTGAAAAGGTACATTTAAAAAAATACACAGACATTTTACTATTATGGATTGCAGATAAAGAGGCTCTAAAAGTTAATTCTATTTTTTTTTTCTTTCTTCCACCTGTTGTCCCCAATATCACATAATGACTTCAGTCTGAGTACTGCATATTGATATCACCTTTATAAAAGGGTTGGGAAAGTAAGAAGATAGGTGGGACATAACTGCAATATATTCAGTAAACAGAGAATACAGTCAATTATAAATATTTTATGTTCTGTACATTATTGCATTAGGGAGCCACAACATTATGCAGCATCGTTACAAAGAAAACTAGTTAGAAATGAAGAAAAAGATATTTACGTATAAATACATGGATCCATTCTCTTCTTGAACAATGCATGTGAGCTGTGGTAATGTGCAATTGAAAAGCTTTTTTTCTCTTTAAACATTGCTTAGCAACACCAGTGAGGAACAACAAAAATAAGTTAAATCAAAGTAGCAAACAAGTAGCAAACCTTAACTATATATTATATGGCTTTCTATTTTACTTTCTCTAAATAAAGTGTGACACAAAAGAAATAATCAAAAGCTCCAGCGCTGCATTGCTTTCAAACATTTGCACAGAAACTAAAAATACTAAAATCGGACATGTGATACATCTTTAGTACTACACAAGATACACCAGTACTGGGACCTAGGACAGAACACAATCCCTGTCAACAAGAGCACACTGGGGAAAACAAAACCCCAAAACAAACAAAGGACGCAATGCATTTTTGAGATGTTATTCACAATCAAGCATTTGGTTCATCTACCCTTCTTTCCACATTAGGTTATACTCCATTGGTTTTCAGAGAAGTATTTACATAAGTGGGAGTGAGGAAGACCCTAGTTTTCAAGTCTGTCAGGAAAATATTTTATGTTCCTTGATTCCAAGGTGCATCATACACATTGAAAAAAAAAATAATAAATGCATGAATCTTTAATGGCAGAAATGTTATGGGCAATGAAGCTTTTAACAAATCATTCTATCATGATTAAAACCAGAGAGAGAGAGAGAAAGACTGAGAGAGTTGTCAAGACTCCAAAATGCAGTACCACCAGTGATGAGTTTCATGGTGTGGTTGGTTGAGGTGTCACATAGGATGGCATTTCAAAAGCAAAAGACATTTTAAAATCTCAACACTTTCCTGTCTTTTACTCTTCCTACTGGCCACAGTTATCTCTTCTTCACATCAATAAATTAGTATGGTGCAAAAAGTATGGAGGCAGGTGTTGCCCGGATGGGACCATGGCCTGGCCTGAGTAGAGCTGGTGGTATTGCAGGTGCCTGGAACAAGGAAGCAGAGGGACGTGGAGGAAGGGACAGAGCTGACGATACAGCTGCTGCCGCAGCAAGAGGAGATGAAAGGAAAGCAGGAGCCAGCGGCTTAATCATGTCCTTCTGGAATGCAAGTTTTGCCTGGAATAAAACACACAAAAAAGCAATGTAAATACAGCTCTCCCATGCCAATTTTTACATGAGGGAAAAAATAAGCCCTGACAAAAGGCACACTGTGTTTTCTCACAGAAACCTCATGTCAGCTGTTTAGAAATTTTACCCACATTATCTTCTTACTCCCAGGGCAATTAAAGCAACTAAATCATATATTTAAAGAAACACAAGTGTAGGGGCAGTCACAATGACATTTAGAAGAAAGCATCATTTGCAAGTGAACAACCTTAAATTATGCAAATCATAACTGTGCAAGAAACTGAAAATAACCATGACTAAAACTTCAGTGTCAAAAGTCAAAATTTCCACTTGCAAAAATGAACTGTAGAAAAGGAGGGTGGTCAAGATGGGAAACTGGTACTGGTCCAGTGAGCTTGTCACCTGCCAGTGAAGAGCTGCTCTTTGCAAAATAGAAGTATATTTTAAGATGAATACCATAAAGAATTCTTTCTGAAAGAATTACTGCTGTTTATGATCTCCAATCGTTGCTGGTGCTTGTGGTGAAAAAAAGCTAACCAGAAATATATATACTACAGTCTCACTGAAAATGATTTGCACCACAATCCCACATTTATGGGGGCAAAGATACTCGCATCTTTCTTTTATTAATGGAGGTCTCTCCTTATGCAATACATTATAAAATGATGTATCACACAAGTGAAGAAGATTAGGGTGTGCAGAACTTATCAAATGGAGAGACTCAGAGAAAGCCTGCAGCATTTTTGTTTGCCTCTACACAATTACAAAGACATATTAATATTTCAGTGTTTAAAGGCTTTTCACATGCTTCCTCTTGTGCACACACATTTGCATCTTTCTCTTCCTGACCTGTAAATAGTTTTTGTGCCATAGGTGGCATGCACTTTTCCCTAATGAATAAAATACAGGCTGAGTCATGAGCAAATAAACATACAATCTGTGCTGTGTTAGCGCCAGCCTGAACTCCGGCTATAGCTGACTGGTAGAACCAGCTTGGGGAATTCCTGGAAACGTAGGTGGGTACAAAAGGGGAAGGTCTAGGGGTACAAAGGCAGGAGAGGTGTTTTGATAGTGACAGATGCAGCTTGAGCATGCAGATAGGCAATCAATTCCCCAAAACACCTGATAAGTCTTTTGCAGCAATGTAATACATCTATACACCACTGGTTTGCTGTATGCAAGGAACAAGTATTTCTGCATCTTAACATCTTATGTCCTTTTTCCTGACTGCATTCATCATAACTGAGAGTTATCTCAGGTGCCCAGAAAGACAGAGTATATACATTGCAGCCTTCAAGAAGCAGTGCAGTAGCCCAGCAGAGCTATTTCTACGGGGCCACAATAGTTCATTCCCCATCCCACTGATTATTCTCTTCTTCCTAGCAGTAAATAACACTCGCAGTGCTGTCTGTGTGCCTTTGACTGGGCAGACAGAGTGTCTTCAAATCTGATCCCTGAGCAGACTCAGCCTGCAGGGGGAGAAATGCTGCGGAATCATCAGGTCAGTCATGTTCCTTTCTCTGTGGTGGGAGTCCCCAGGGTCACAAATTCACACAGGCAGTGATAAGAAATAGAAATACTTACTGCTAAAATACTTGGGCTGCGCTGCAGTTTGTTGTAGGGACTATATTTAGGTTTCATAGGCTTTCCTGCAACTCTGTCCTTATGCCTTCGGCTGGAAATATGCTGAAATAAATATCCTCACATTTAATTACCTGTTTAAACATTTCTCAGTTTTGAGTTTGAAATTGATTTATCAGCAGGATACACCTAAGCCCCCTGTTTGTAAGACTAAGTAGGCTCTTTAGAGAGAGCAATGCTGAGTTTTGCTAAATTAAACATAACAATTTGGAGCCCATCAAATAGAGAATCAGAAGCTAATCAAATACACTGAGTTCTGTGATCTGAGATGGGCTCTGCAAATTATTGGTATTTTGGCTGGTGTTTCATTTTTTCCACATGAGGAGCTTTGAACCAGGCAGAGCTGTAATCACTCGGTCATAGGAATATTTGGAAGTAGGAGTTAAATTTCAGTCTCACTGATGAAGTTCAGTCACATAAATAATTCAGTATTAGCTGAAGGAAGAACCGGGATCCAGGGATATGCCTACACCATGCAATTTAATGCTGTCATAGAGATAACTGAAATAAAAGGGAATGAGAGAATACATCCACAGAGCACAGTACCATCCTGTTAAGAGCTTCCTGTTTAGGTATCTGCACTGGCACAGCTCTGAACCCAGGGCTAATTGGCTCAGACAAAGCAGAGCTGCATGTTCAAACAACTACACTGTTAATGATAACATTGCTCAACGCAGTTCAGACACATCTGCAGTATTACCCTCCTGCTGATTGTCCTAAACCGATAGATTCAAGTCACATTCTCCTTCTCACATAGTATTAAAAAGTATCCCAGCAGACTGAAGTAGCACTAAAATGGAATTCAGGGAACTTCAAACTAGAATTTTTTCCATTTAGGAGACCAGAGTTCAAATCTCCCTCTTGAGGAAGCTCTTAAAACTTAGATTTGCTATGTTATTCATTGATACTGACACTTGTCCACCTCTGCTTTTCAACTATCGAGCCCACATTATACCAGCTGAAACAATTAGCTGAACCAGACCTATAGTGAACTACGTAGAAATAGTTGCGAGGTGATAGAAAAGAAATACTAAGTTCACTTTTTGCCAAAATATCTTCACACAGACCTACTCTCCACCTACAATACAGCAATGCAATTAAAACCAGCAAAGGATCCCCAGATACATGCAAGCTACCTGTTTAAGTTGAATTTCTGAATTGACATGAACATCACAGATTTCACAATGAAATGTCTTGTTCTGCAGTCCTGAGCCTTTACTGCCATTCTGCACCTTCAGACGGGATCCAGGTCGAGGGTAAGACTTAATGGGACCAGCACCATTCCGAGCCTCGACCATAGTCTTGTGCTTGGACCCTAATGGGCAAGGAGTTGCTTGTGAGTTAATGAACAGCAAGATACAATTACATCCATTAGTTATAGGACTTTCTGCAACACATTTATCTTCAAGACAGAATGATTCGGATCACCACAGAAGTGGGCTACTGATAAATCTGGTTTAGGTCAGTGTAGTTCCCACTTCCTTGATCTAAAGGGAAGCCAGACAATAAAAGAAGGGTTTGTACGAAAAGGGTACAAGAGGAATGCTTGGACCACCACTGCCTCTCTGTTTGGGGTCAGTGTGTGGCTCTATGGCCAAGATGTTTGTTCTTCTGCCAAAATCCACATAGCTGGTGAATCACAAAAAATGGCATAAGCCAAGAGTGGGAGAGGAACCACAGCAATCACTCAAAACCTGTCCAGAAACATGAATATTTCAGTAAGTATCCTCTGATTTGGAAAAAATGACTGCTTTGGCCATTTCAAAGGCTTACAGCTGTAAAACCAGTTTCATTGGTTTGATAATAAGCTTTACACCAGCAGCACACCACAAAACAACCAGAGCACATTGGGAATACTGCTTATGGCCTTTTAAAGGGAGCATATCTAACCTCCAATACTAAAAAGCTTCTAGGACATCTAGGAAATCTAAGGAGCCCACCCTAAAATCATAACCAAAATGTCTATAAATTGTGCCAGAAAAAAAAAAGTGATTGGTGAAATATGAGAGAGAACACATATTAGAAACCTTAGTGTTACGAAAACCCCTATGATCATACCATGATCTTCACTATGGAGGCATGATGCTAACTAGGTAACATGACCTGATGTTACCTTAACAGGATTTTGTCAAGCTTACAGAATACCTGAAGGATGGTTAAAAAAAAATTAAAGAGCTTTAATAAAATATCAAACACCACATATGAAATTGTCATTAACAGAAATGTTTTTGTAACTTGCCATTGCAGGTTTCAACTGAAAGATTTTTCAACTAAAAGATTCTTTAGTGAAATGTGGCTACTACAGTGCCAGAAAAACAGCTTGTTGCACTCAGTTTTAAAGATGGTAACACACCACTGACCTGCACTGTTTGCATACACACCTGTATTGTGAGCTTCTAGTTGTGACAGGGAATTCACAGCCACTTTGCATAATGAACAGTAAAGTAGTTTTTTGGCTTTTTCCTCTTCAGACTCAGAAACTGTGGTATCAGCTCCATTCATGCTCTTGGAAGATGAGGCAGGTGTTACAGGTGCCACTGCTGCTGCTCCAGGTTTGGGAAGAAAAGGACCCGTTTCTGTACCAGACTGCTGAATTGCGCTGTTGGCTTTTGCTTTCCCTTTATCTTCTAAAAGAAGCAAAATACGTATGTCGTAATATGCTGCACACAAAATTCACACAGTAATAGTCTTGTGGTTGTAGTGACCCTAACACAACAGGGGACTAATTCATCTCATTTTATACAGGACAGCAGTATCCTTGAAATCTTGCTAAAATCCTACCATGAAAACATGTAATTTGACAAAAGGGGTGATTTTCTTGTTTTAGAGGTTATCAGTGAATACCAATGACTTCAATAAATTCATGCCAGCTGTTGTTGCTGTCATGCTGCAGGTTTGACCTGTTGAAAGGAGCCCAGGAAAGCCCAAAAGACAGAGTTAAGGAATGGAGAGCACAAATGTGAGGCTTTCAATGGGGATTACAAAAATATTTCTGAAAAGCAATACAGTTGCTTTTGAAATGGCTCCAGTTTCTCAGAGCCACTGGGAGGACACCGAAAGGCTCAAGCACCACCTTGACACAGATATCCCTCATTTCAGCTACAGGAGTTAACTATGGTACTATACTACACACATGAACACAGCTGCTAAAATTTTGTGTTTCTTTCCACAAACAACTCCCCATGTATCTGGAGATCAGATGGCTCCAATGTGCATCCAGCGCATTCCTGTATCACTTCACAAGCATAAGTCAATCATCCGTGCTCCTATGAGACAGGTAGGCAGGTATTACTTCATTTCACAGATGGTGATCGCAAGTCAAGAGATTAAATATCCCAGCTGTGCCTAAACTAGAAGTCTGTGCCAGAGCCAGTATTCAAATGCTCCTTGCCTAAGTGTTGTCAGCTAATTCAGCTCCTTGTTTTGTTCCCCAGTTCTCCTCACTTAACCAGCCACTAGCTGATGTAGTATGTCAATTTTAAAAATATTCCCTAGGTTTACAGTGTTTTCATAATAAAAAGCAATTCTAGAGCACATAATGCACAACAAGCTAACAAGAAAACTTCTAGAAAAATAGAAGTTACCAGCATCCAGCTGGGCTCAATTCTGCAGTATTGCAGCTTTTGGATAGAACCTCAGTTCACATAATAATTCCATCATTTGGAAAGCTTCCTGACACAAATAAGCTCTTCATTGATGAGGATGCATAAGAAGGGATGTACACTACTCTATGAATTAATGTTTCCTTCCACCATTCTAAATATTTAATGCAGAACATCTTCAAAGATCATAATTGTAAGGTTATTATACAGTTTAACTCCCACAGAAAGTACAGGGAGCTAAGTGCATATTTGTCACTGCAGTGTCGCCAGAATTGGGTTTTCCTGGCTTCTAAAATCAGAAGATTGCACTTCTCCAAATGTGTTTTTGATAACAGCTTATGTGCTTTCAATTCACAGAATTCAAAACACCATTACTTACAGTTTTATGTTTGAGACAGAAATGCCAAGTATTCAACTGTGCAAAGCATAGGAAATGCAAATCACATGTACATACAAAGCCCAAAGAAGATTACTCTTTTATTTGTACTTACAGCACAGAGCTAACAAATAATATCTTCAGGTAGAAACCAGAAATGTAGCTGTTAATGCCTGTACACATATGCATATATATATATATATATATATATATAAAAACTTCCAAACTGTAATCACCATCTGAAATACATCTGGATAGCTAGATGCAGCTGTAGGATTATAGTCCTCTTGCTATTTCTGAAGGCAAGCGTTATTCAGAAAAGGCTCAAATTTACTCCAATTTCCACCAGGGCTGAGTCCCCAAAGCCCAACAGAGCCAAGCAGAGGTCAAACAAGTGCATGAGCAAATTCATCCTGCCCAGGATCAGGGATGCACCAGCTTCTGCTGCACAGCTGACCAGAGCACAGCTGGAAGCATGAGACCAGAGTGGTATCAGACCCCTCAGACAACTGTAATTGTAACTCAACCTGAGTCAGGGTCAGGTTGAAATGCTTGTAATTCGCGTGCAAGAAGTCCATTGAAAATCTAGCCTTTCCTGTTGCACTGTATCCAACTATGTTATTTTTCAACACAGAAAGGCCATACTTCATTTCTGCTAAATTCCTGTCTTTAAATTAAATCTCCCTTTTCCTCAAGACTCTGGAGAAGTAAATCAATGGTTCTTCCTGAAGCCTGAATTTATTTTGAAATTGAGCCCAAGGAAAAAAAAATAAAGCAAGCTAATTAAATATTGCTCTGGGCTCAGTAATATCAATGTTCTTGTTGCCTACTTACATTGTTTCAATTCTGCTTTGAAGCTGTTTTCACATATTTCTGGTCGTTTGCCTTATGTTTGTGTCAGCACCATGTTAAAATTCAAGACTTACTTATCTAATTAGCACTGCCTCATTTCAGCTGTACATAACAAAGCCAGAACACTGTACACGATAACATCTGATAGGTCCAAATCCATCAGGTTCTAGCTTCCGATGTAAGACCAGCTGAAGTGATTTAATGACCTTTGTAGGTCATGCGACTCACTACAGTTGCTCCCTACAGACTCTCACTACAGCATAAAATATAGAACCTACCTTTTAATACTGAAATCCTACTTCAGCTGGATTCAGTTTGCCCTAGCTCAAAAAGGGGCAAAAATATTACCATAAAACTTATTCCCGCTGACCTCAACCTGCATCTCTTCTTTCCAGTTATTTTTTTTCCTGGTGAACAACTGAATGTGAATGTTCTGCCCCTGTTCATAGTCTGGCAATGAATTCAGTCCATTCAGAAAGCAAAAAGAATATGTTTGGTTTTTTTTTTATCTCCTAACCATTCCATTAGGCAGTTAAGTTTATAAGGCACCTTTAAGAGAGTTCACTTTGTTTACTTTGTGATTTGCATGAAGTATGTACAATTTTATAACATATACATATTTGCACATTATGAAGTTATACTAGGAACTAGGAAACAACTTCTTTTATTTTTAAGTGAATGATTTTGGTGCATGTTAGGCAGAAGTTCTAATTTGGACTTCATAATGAAAATATACATACCATTTTCAATAGAAAAGCAAATTAAAGTTCAGATCCTTAATTCAAAATTAAGATTCTAACAAAAATAAAAACAAGGAGAATTCTAAAACTACTGCAGAAAATCAGAAATTCAAATGATAAAGGTTTTCTGTATCAATAATACTCATTGATACATCCTGCAACAGGCCTATCTGCACAGTTTTTATCACTGAAGATACACAAGACATTTGTAATAAACTGTTTCACAACAGCTTGTTCAAATAGCAATTGAAATTAAATGATTATCCAAGGTAAAGGTACACTTGCTGGAACCCTTTCCAACACATATGATAAGAGCTTTTAGATACAAAGCTCTGCTATGATCCTAATAATCCTTAAAAAACTTCCAAGTAAACTGTCTGCCTGTATGTATAACAAATAAACCTGCTCTTGCTGTGATGGCAGCTGAAGAAATAATATTTCACTTAAAATATATATTTTGAGTGTGTGAACATGTGATGAAAAGTATAGCTTTATACCTATCTCTCTTCTCCACCAGAAGCGGGGACTACTAGCTACAACTTGTGCTGAAGCACACAGGCAGACAAAGAACCTGGGACAGCCTTTCAGAGTGGCACTGGCTGCAATGAACAGCAGCTTCCCACCAGCAAGAGACAATGCTTGTAACCATGCACTGCCAGGCTTCAGCTTCACAACTTGCCTTGTGCCAGGTCCTTCACTGCATCCCCCAGCTGCAGGCACTGAACAGCAGTCATACACAAAGTACTCACCACATAAGAGCAGCACAGACATTGCTGAGTGTCCACTGCTGCTGCAGACAACCCTACACTGAAGCTCTTTTGAGAGATTTGCTCATTTCACATCCTAGAAACAGAGATTTGGTTTTATAATTATTCAACCTGCTTGCACAACAGAACATAATGCTAGGTAAAGTAAAAAAAAAGATCATAACAAAAAAACCCTATTTTCAGCAGTCTAAATACTTATTATTCTCCTTCATAAAGGTAAGACTATAGTAAACACTTGTGAAAGAGCCATGCAATTTCCAGCCTAAACCATCTGCATTAGGAGAAGCACAGCAACAGAATAATTTACTGTATAACTCAATAACTGCATGGTTATCAAGGATATACAACCAGTGAGGAGAACTGATGCATGGTTAGATCAAAACCTTTGGTGCAATCAGACTTATTTACAGTAGCATGCTACAATACCACATTACTACTAAAAGAATGACACTTTAAAACACAAACAGCCTGATGACTCTGAACACTTTCAATTAATTTCTGACTATGCCACACATACGGTAACTAAAACCAAAAGTGATTTCTGAATGGAAGGGTTTATGTTTTATTTACAGGCTACTAGAAATGTGATGCAAAGATTGTCATATGGTAGCCTTGAATTCACATTAGTTGTGCTACAGGAAACTGGTATTAGTTTGAAGTGTTGATTTTGGAGAATAATTGAGACTTAGAAATAAAGCAAGCATATCTCCCAAACCAGCAGAGCTGTACTGAGTGAAATGATTTTCAGGGTCTCCCTATAATTTCACCAGCAGTAAATATGCCTATGCATATTGGGCTGCTCTAAACAACCTTTGAAGCATGCAGTGATTACACAATGGGAAGAGGAAATCAATTAGATTTTCAGGCTATCATATAAACTGTGTAGCAAAGGTAAAATCAGTTGCATTAATTATAGCTATATCTATTTCAAGAAATTTTGCTGAAAAGCTTATAATTGTAGGTAAATTGGCATCAGTAAGCACAAAATAAAAATGTGACTGTTAAAACCCAAAATTCTCAGTTAAAATATGACATGTTAAATGCTTTGCAAATATGACGTTAAACTAAAGTGACACTTATTTCCCAATATGTTTTTTCTTTCTACACTTCTTTATAAAATATGCTCATTGACAATGCTGAAGAGAGGTGAGTTACTTGATATGACTAAAATCTAGCATTTGACCTAGCTGTTCTAAGCTTTTTGCACACAGAACAATAAGGCAGTCCCCTGACCAAGTGATTTCCAGTTTAAGAGCAGAGATCAAAGCTACAGACAGGTACGAAATCATCAGAGAGACAGAACAATCAGTTGCCAACACAGGCACTGGTGTGGCAGCCAAACTTCTCAGAAGCTTTTTTCTGTTTTTCAATCCATTATAAAGATTTTCATAGGGAATAACAACAGAAGTAAGTTTGGCAGATGTTTGCAGGGGGCTCTTTACAAATAGGACCAAGAAAAGTTAAGAAGCTGTTTGGGAAGCTGGTTTCAATGTCTCATGGGTGGTAGATGCAAGTCAGCGTCTTCAAAGTACATTCCAAAAGACACACAAAGTTATAGAGAGCTTTGAAAGTGAAGGATATGAAGAATTTGTAGAGAGAAAAATCAGTAGCTGTACTACAAAATTTTGTAACAAAATTCGCAGCATTTAAAACAAAACCATGAGAGTACAGATATAGCAAAGAGGTTACAAGCCTGATGGAAAGTAACTAAGGGAGATGTTAAGAAACCATGTCAAAATAAAAATCAAGGTCAGAATAACTTATTAGCTACACTGTACTTGAAGGGCTGCCTAAACAAACCCTAGGACCTGCCCTGGGACACAAGTCTGGGGCAGAGGCGACCCACAAATCATCATGTTGGAAACAATAGTTGCTATACAACCCTTTGCCCTGAAATAAGATATGGAAGGAGAAGATCATACATGACCAAGTTAATAAAACAACAAGACGGGCCTCCTTAATATATTAGCAGAAAAGCTACTGAATAAAAAGGCAGACAACAGCTCTGGTAAGAAAAGCAAGTTTCAAAACATTGTTCTTCCCAAAAAGTCTTATCTTCTGCTGGGTCACACTACTATAAAAGAATAAAGCATGCACTTAATTAATTATCCATTTTATAAGGAAAAATATGAACATGAAGAGTAATATATGCCATAAAGGCAATAGCAGTCAAGCAATTAAGTCACTAATGGTCACAACCTTTACGACATTTGTAAGCGCTCTGTCGTGCATCTCAGAATCACACAAAAAACCCAACAAAGAGCATTACATTATTTCTTGACACTCATTAATACAGAGTTAGCTAACTTTGATAAGGGAATTCAAAATCTTTTTTGTTTTATCTCCACATTTGCTGAATAATGAGACTCTAATGGCTATCAGACAAAATACCTACTTTCTCACCAGTTGTGCAGTCTACTGAGAAATGAGGCTGAAAAACCCGTAGGGCTCTGTTCTAGAAAAATTCCACTGCAAATTTACACGCAAATCAGAGAGCATAGCATATCTATTAACCCTTCGATTGCCTTGAGTTTTTGTAAAATGTCTTTATTGTACTTCAGGCCTGTCTGAAAAACAGGCAGGTATTATATAATGAAAGATTGTTACACAAAATAAATCTGCTTGACACATTCTAAAGACATCCGATTTTTTTCTCTATACGAAGATGAGAAACAAATGGAAGCTATAAATATAAAGCTTTTCATCTGAAACAAAAATGGGCACTGAAATAAGCTACAACATATTTTCTCAAGATACAGAAGCTACATCAGAAAATGTCTGGATGGCTCTACAATATTGAGCAAACGCTGTAGCAAGACTGATTATTTGATTAACTGCATCACTACCCTCCAGCAGGCTGAGCTTAAGTGCATTTTCATTTCAGAAGTATTGCTTGCTTGGCTATGGTACAACTGTAATGTTGATACTTAATTTCTTACATATTTTATTTCTGATTTGGTATACTAAAGACTCCAGGGAATTTTCTCATGAAAGAACTTGTTGTTTTTTTAGAGTACAGAAATATTTGCAACTGACCAGATTTAAGGTGTAATGTTACAAAGGTTTGGTTTTGAAAATTTGGATGGGCTTAATTTTTATGAAAGCAGACTGATGAGAATTAGGAAATATTACAGATACACACAGTTTTTTCAACTATAAAATCTTGGCCTGCAGATCTATTTCTGCACCTATTTGTGCACCTTCCTGAACAGAGAGTGCCTGCTGCTTCAGTTACTGAGGTGTCTGGGATGATCCCACTATATAACCTACAATTTTTAGTCAATTCTTTGTACAGCTGGGGATTCTTGGAGAATTATTTTTGGTTGGCTAGCTCCTCTTTTTAGATCTGGTTTAGTGACTAAGATCAAGAAAATACTGGGTGCACTCACTGGAGGTGTGTGTGTGATGTGGTTTGAAATATGCTGGTGCATACATAAAAAGCATATATCAGAGTAACTGTGAAAAAGTTGTTGCATATTGACAAAGGACATTTCCATTTCAAAAATCTCGTATTAATATTTCAACACAATGCAATTTTTCTGTGCAAAACCAAGAGGAACACAGAAGGTTCTGCACTGTTAACCAAAATGCTGGAGTGTATGTACTATGTCTGGAGGAAACAAACTAACTTGAAGCAACTTGTGTTACATCTTCATTTCACCTGCTTGTCTTCAGAATGCAGGTTATATAGGACTTATCTTTTCCTCATTTTGAAAGAGATTAATACAATTTCTTCCCCCACTTATGGCAGGGGGTTGGAACTAAATGACATTTAAGGTCCCTTCCAACCCAAACCATACTACAATTCTGTGATCTGGGTAAAATTATATGTTTTTTATGGATAAACTTCATCTTTTTTGACACCAGAGACCTATTATTTTGTAAATGTTTTATACTCCCATTACAGACTCTACTACGTTTATTTTAGAGGTCCTGGAACACAAACTTTCTGTAGTACTGCACTGTCTTTTTAACATTTTAATAATATAGGAATGCTTAGAAAAATAACATTCAAAGATTGCAACAAGCATACTGTATTCTTACCAGACACCCTTTACTTCCACTTAAAAATGTCTTGTTTCATCTCCTCAACTATAAAAATAACATTACTCCTTCATCTGTGAATCTGAAATATATTACTAGAAAAACTTTGCACTTGCTATTCATGGAAAAAAAAAAATAATCTTAAAATCCTACCCACATCTGTTAAAGTGCTTTGGAACCCAGTACAAAATTTATGGGTGTCTCAATAAATGAGTCAAGAAGAACTGACAATCTGTATGCAAGTATGCTCTCTCAGGCCCATGTTTGAACTACTTTCTTGGTACTTGCCCAGGGAGAACTGCCATTGAAATTAACTATGAAACATTAATCTTCATTTAAGTTAAATGACATATGTAATTGTGCATTCTCACTGACTTCTGTGCAGGTTTGCCTGAGAACTGAGAGTTTTAAATCATGCCTTCAAGATTTGACAATTAAGTCAGGTTTCAAATAGAACTATCTAACAGACACCAAAATATTTTCACTCTCCTTGAAAACATGTAACAAGGAAACAATATGTAACCTATTGTTTGCATGTATATTTTTTATCCTATAGGAAATGTAGTATAATTCTCATACCAAGTCAATAATGCAGCTGTAGAACTAAGACTGGAAAGATGATAAAGAAGATTTTTTCAAAAGGCCTATTTAAATGTCTGATGTGCCAGCCGTGGATATTTTCACTTTTGATTCAAGATCTCTGAATGTTCTGTATCAAAATCAACTCATCAACTTCTTGGTCTCACAACTGCCTGCCATCCACTAGCAACATGCATTTTTCTCTGTGTTGTAAATACTGCTTGCATTTATGTTATAAAAGTGAAGATAATTACGAGTAAAAATAATACCTACAAAAAACTGAAACAAATCAAAACCAATCAAGCCACATTGCTTGTTGTGCAGAAGGTGCACGAGACCAGCTTGTACTCCGAGAGGTCTTCTACTTAATTTCTCAGTTGCTGAGAAATACAGAGCAAAACCCAGCAGCCAGCCAGTTTTCTCCAATTATGGTACATGCTTCCAGAAAAAAGATTAAACAATAGAACATTTATGTTATTTAGTTGCAAAACCAAAGCATACTGAAGACAGAGCAAGGGGCCTGACTCATTCTTTTACATTTGAAGACCAAATTCACTTAAAGGCTGACAGAAAAGGAGGGTATTTAACTAAAAATTTACAGACACAACACAACCTTTAACTTTGGCACAACTGGACACAGACAAAACTCCATTCAGCTACCGCCTGTATGAGTAATGGCCAGCATTCTGTGATTACGTGAGAAAACTAAATGTCTGGCATCAAAAGAATAGCCTTACTTCTTTAATACACTGAAAGTATTAGGTACAGATAAAGCTATTCCTCTCAGACTTGTTAAAAAACCAACAAAACCAGCAGCTGTCTTATTTTGGAAGTTTTCTATTCTAATGGATTTAAGGGACTAATTTCAGTCCTGTGTCATCTAAAAACAAAACAAAAACCAACATGGGGCTTGGTTCACAAATTAGTTTTTTCTTAGTCAAATAATACTGTCATTTGTCATCAAAAATAGTAACCATCTTCAGGTGACAGAAGGGGATATTCTATTTCTCCCATCTGCAATCTCTACAAAATCTCATCATATAACCCTCACTTCTTAGGATGCTTCTGGATTACTTTTCTTCCTAACAGAAAATTGGAAAACAGATTAGTGACATTGGTATCTCTGTCTTAACACTTTTTGTCGGCCAATTCTTTTTTGTCACACTTTCTTGCCTTCTCCATTTCCTTCGTCCAGACTCAAGAACCCTTGTAATAGTATGCTGTAAAGACAATGATGAGTAAAGAATGATGCGATACATAATAGTTCTTGTAGTGACACCTCTCTGATATTATGTCCTCTATGGAAATATACACACATGCTACTATTACTAGCCATTTCATATTCTTCTTACTCTGTTAGCATCACCATCATCCCCTCCAAAAAAAATAAATACTTGGATAATCTCTAGGCACATCATTAGCAGAATAAACATGAAAAATAGATGCCTAATCTCACAATATAAAAGATGTGTTGAAAGATTCAATCTATATAAGTGTATTCTTCAAATGACCACAACCATATAGCTAAAAAAACCCCGACAAACCCAAATCAAAAATGGAAGCTGAGAGTATCCACTCTGCTCTCACTGTCCAGCAATATTAATAGAGTCAATCATGCTTGGCCTAAAGCCTGTCTTTACATCCTTGCAAATTGAGAAAAACTTTGTATAATTTTAAGGATGCTAATTAAAAAATATGCAATGAAATTCCAGTTTTTAGAACTGGAATAAGTAAAATTAATAGTGGTATAAAGTTTTAGTGATAGAGGACTGACGGATGAACACTCTTACTTCATCTTACAATACATTTTTGATTAAGAGCTTCTGCTTAAGTTACTGCAGCAGAAAAAGCTTATCATTTCTTCAAAACAAAATCCTGCTTGCATATTTTTCTGATCGATATAATAACTGGGGAAAGAACAGATTGGCCTTTTTCAGTTTGAACAAGAACTGCAACAGCTCATCAATGTAATTGTGTCAGCCTAAGAGCTTATTTTCCAGTTAATGGCACCTATAATCAGTTTTCAATAGAGGTGCAGAATTTGATATGTGCCAGTTCACATTAATATGAAGAGGCTGAAGAAACAACTTAATACTTCCAAGAGCTCCCAGGAGTTTATCAACACCAAAATGTGCAGAATGACTGCTCTTCCTTTCAGGTTGTTAAGAAAAACACATGGCAAAGATGAGGCTTGAATAACCACTTTTGAAAAGTATAAATAGTGACAGAGAAGGAAGTGTTTAAAGATCTAACCTGTTATAATCATTTCCTGTTAATAGACTTTGATTTGCTAATTATCCTTTTGGCTAACCTTTCATCCTAAGAGCATAAACCAAACAGCAACTTCCTGAAACAGCTGCTGAAAAATCCCACAAAGAAATGCCTGGAAGCTATTTACTACTAAATCCAATATAGACATTACTTGTGTCACTGACAGTGTATTTTACATGCCAATACTGATAATATAATGTTCACAGAAATATAGGCATGGTACTTTCATTTGTGTGTCCGTGATGAATTTATGGGTATTAATTTTATTTTCTATTATCAGCTCTAAAAACTCTGTGGTCAAACAGCAAATTCTATACCATGCCTTTGCCTCTGTTTTCAGGACAGCTTCAACAGGCAGCAATATATAGTGATCTTCAGATGACTGTGAAAAATTGCAAAGAAAACCAAACATACCATCCTCAGAGGGTTTAATGAAAAAATGCCCTTGAAATGATTCTCCTTGGTGGCTAAATCCGACTGAATTTACTATTTAGCTGACCATAAACTAAAGCCTTTATCTAACAGATATATGCCTGTGCTTAGCAGGCACTATATGAATGCACATAAACACAGATGCGTGATTATTTTATAGAGCATAACTTCAGCAGAATTCTTTAAGTAAGCATAAATGTGAAGCTACTGATGAGGCTCATCAGTAGCTTTTGATGGAGACTAGACATAATGACAAGCATCTTTGAGGGGTGTAAGGCAGAAATTCTAAATATGGCTCACTGACATTGAGGGACAGAGAGCCATACACATCCTTATCATGTTCCTGTCCTAGAGCCTCTCTCTCCCTGTCCCATCCTCAAAACTCAACTTTCTCACAACATATTTTGAAGTCTAGAGCACATTAGAAAGTCTAGGGTACATTAGAAAGAATTAAAAGACTGAACAATAACTGCCCTAAAAACATTCAAAACTTTGAGGGTCTTATAATGATAACTGTATGACAAATAACCTAGATTTCCCCCAAACAGATATAATCACAGTTCAGCAGTGGAGGCTGCGTGTTTCTAACTCCTGGCTATTGCTGAAGTATTATCTAAAAAAGGTTTTGTTGGAGCTAAGTAAATAAGCCATTCCTTTAAAATTAGTGGAAAACAAGGTGATAAATGGAAAGAAATGTTATGGTGAAAAAGGATTTTGTAAGATAACTGGCATATTTTTTTAGGATTTCTTTAAGTACAGAGATGCATATGGAAAAGTTTAGAATTTAAACATTGGCAGAAAGATTTTTAAATAAGCAATGAAAGTAACATGACTAAGGGAGTGTCCTGATGGCAGGCTTGCAAAATAGGAACTGAGCCCTCCCCTGGGACATGACACCTCATCAGTAGTTGATGAATAAACAGCACTGGTAATTGGGACACTGGAGAAATCCAGCCCACTGAAATCTTCCTGGGTAAATGTGATTCAGTGCTCTGCACTCTACTTCAGGAGCAAAAGGAAAAACCATTTTTTTTTTTCAAAGCAGCATAGAAAGCCCTTAATGAACTAAAACCCACAGATAAGACCTCAAGGTCAACTTTTCTAAGTCTGAAAAAACTTGGAGTTGCCAGTCCTGTCTAATTGGCCAACTAATCACCATATGTCTACATGACATCAAGTGGCATTTATTAGGTCCATCAACATGTCTGAGCTGTTTTCAAAATGTGAGCTAGCCCATTTAGTGTCAGACACTGTACGGCACTCCAGCATGACAACATTTCTCAGAACAACCTCCATCTGGTTTTAGTTATACGGCTGTAATGACTGGAATAACTCTTACAGGGCCTGCTTAGGATTGAGAAGCTGGCAAACAACTTTGCAGTCACATCCCTTTCCTGCTGTCCTTGCCATACACAGCAGATCAGCATGACTGCTCATGTGCTGGAATGTCATCAGCACAACCCTGTGAACTGCCCTGAGACACAGCTACAGAATAAAGCACTAGCACAAGGGGTCAAGATTTGAAACAGAATCTAGCAATTGGCCTACTTAGGTGCTTAATTTTGTCTATTCCTGTACCAGCTGAACAAAAAGGAGTTTCCATAAAGCATCCAAAGGGTTTATTTGTACCTACCAAGTACAAACTAGCAGGGATTTCTGCTCTTATTTCAGTGAGGACAGAGCTTGAAATGTTTGTACCTACCATTTCACAAAAAGTCCTGTGGCACAGAGGAAATAGAGTGTATTTTGAATGGATCAAAGATGGAGGAAAACAAGCAAACAAACAAACAAAAAAACCCAAAAGGAAACAAAAAGCCCCCCACCCTCTTACTTTTATAATATGAAACCTGGTTTTGACTCTTTGAGTAGTTCAAAACACTTGCATCTACTTCCTGATTTTTATATCAAAGCAAAATGCAAAGCAGGTGATACAACATCATCTGTCTGCTTCATTTTGAACCATTTATTTTGATTTGGAAGTATGATCAAAGTATTCCTCTTTGCTTGATAAGTAAACAGTGACATTTCAATCCAGTTATTAACATATGCATTCCTAAAGGACTCATCACTGTAAGCATCTAGGCTATGCTAACATAGGATCACAGACACCATCTTCTGTTGCATTCTCAGAGCTATATTTAAAACACACTCTAAATATTCTAAACTGTGTTATGTACTGGTTACTACCCCTGCCCTTTTCTAAAGTAATGCCATACATATATGCCATAAATATATGTATACTTTTGTGTGAAGCCATCTTAAAAATCCTGGGCTTCCACAGGGAGGGAAAGGAATCTTTGCCTCACATGAA
This sequence comes from Agapornis canus, assembly GCA_036873685.1. Classification (NCBI taxonomy): domain Eukaryota; kingdom Metazoa; phylum Chordata; class Aves; order Psittaciformes; family Psittacidae; genus Agapornis; species Agapornis canus. The sequence continues at coordinate 37,726 of JBAFWW010024598.1, forward strand.
AGAGCAGCTCCCAGCCCTGTTAACACTGCTGTTCTGTTACCATGACTCAAAGCAGCTACAAAAAAGCTTACAGTGTAACAGCAGTGTTTTCCACAGTATGAAACTGTTCTATAACTATTACTAGACCTTTCCAGGGTGGTTAGAGAAACTGTGTGGGGGACAGGTTATGAAAGGGTCCCCCCCTATGGACACCTCCAATCTACAAATACATATTAGGACAAGCAGACATGATCCAAGAGGAAGGGGAACAACCATCTTGTTGTGGTTGTTCCATGCCATCATCTTTGGCATTTTCTTCATGTCTGCAGAAATAGTGACCAGGATAGGATGGGGATACTTACAAGTACCAATAAGCAAGTATTTTTTAAATGGTGAAGAGTGGTGTGCTTAGCAAATGAGATCACACAGTAGTTCAATCATGTTAGGGTGAACAACTTGTGCAATCCAACCCACCAATATCCACTTACCTGAGATTGCAGCCAATTCAGCAGTACAGTGTGGGAACCACAAGCCATCCTGTTCCCGCTATGTGGATAATTGAAGAAGAAGAATAAGAATTGCTAATAGTGCTCCTGTGTATTGAGTAAGCCAGGGAGTGTTTGGGTGCAAGGCTGGGCTGGGAAGCAGCCTGGGGAGTGATTGTTTATAGAACGGAATTTATAGTGACTGAAAGCAGTCACTGGGAATGATGTAGCTGCTGTTTGGCTTCATGGCTCGGACTTGTATCTGTGTGCTATATATTACCATGCTTGAGTGAATAAAGTAGTTGTGAAAGCAATGTGCGTGTGTGTGTGTTTAGCCTCTTTCTTTACAGACACCGCAGTACAGTACCATGGCTTTATCATTACATGTTTGCTGATGATCCATTTACAGAAGTAATTTCTGAGTCATAATATATTGTTAACATCATCAGGAAAGACCATTCTCTCACAATTTGGGCATCTTCATGCTAAGACTGAGTTCCAGAGTCACCCCTTTCCATTCAGCTGTGACCACTTTTATCTGTAGGAGCCCACGTTCTTCAGGAAACTTCCCAAAAGACCTTAAAGATTAATTTAACATTTGCAGCTGTACCAGCAGCCAACTTCTCAAGTTGAAAGGAACAGCTGCAGAGAGATCACTGCATCAGAAGTTTTGAAAAATACGGACTGGATGAATTTGGGTTTTGCCTTTGATAGATTCATCAAACAAGCTGAGCTAACAGTGAAATTATTTGTCCTGTTACTACTACAATAGTGACTTCTGAGAAATAGGTGTTTTGGGTGCTGCATGTGACCTACAGAAGACATGGCTCAGTATCAAACTTAACTTGACATTTTAGTTTAATATACAGAAACTGTTCAGTCTGGAGAGCTCCAGATCATTTATCATTATGTCACTCAAAATGACAGTACATCAAAAAGGCTGCTATTCATGCCTGTTGTCTCCTTTTAATAGCAGACTTCCATACAAGAATAGTAAATTCATTTGATGAGTTCACTAATAATACTATCTTCCCATTCTTCACAAATACCAGTGAAAATACAGTAAATAAAGGAACACAAGAACTGTTTAGCTTCTCATTCTCCTCTTCCATGCCCAGTAGCAGACACCAGGAAAGACTTATTTCTTGATGAACATTTCTTAAGAACTCAGAAATTTACCATGTAACAGTGGCTAAACAACAGCTCTGCAAGTAGCAAAATTTAACTCCCTTCCTTGATTCCATTTAGCCCTTACCTTATATTATTCTTATAGAATGCTTTCAGACCTACACTACACATAAACACTCTAAAATCCCCATCCTGAAATGAAACATAGTGCCTGGCTAGTCAGCTAGCTAAGCAAAACTGAGCTCACACCACAAGATCTTTCAGGATGGACCATAAGTTAAGGCATCTCTTCTATCCAGGTGCCAATTTTCATCAAACTTATAGAAGCTTCATTAAAACCTCTGCATCTCGATATTTTTTTTTGTCTCTAGGCAATATAGTCAAGGTTGGGAAGAAAGGCCCAGGGAATAACAGAGATAAGGACAGATAAGACATAAGTCTCATTTCCTCTGGAAATCAGGATTAAAAAAAACCATGTACCAACAGTACACACATAAATTGAAACTCTTAGCATTAGAAATCTTTTAAGAAAAACTAAAATATACCTATACAGTCACTATATAGCAATAACCTATTTCTCAGAGAATGGAGGCTGCGTTAAAATATTCAGAAAAAAATGGTATCAGTTAATTTCCTCCAAGGCAAAAAAACAAAACAAAACAAAACAAAACAAAAAACCAACCAAACAAAAAAAACCCCAAACTCTCCACTGATTCCCAGAAGCAACACAGGGATTGCTGTAGCTGCAACAAGCATTATGTTAAAGAACTAAACATATGTTAAAGAATAGATGAACAATGACCTCTGGAAGTGAAAGTATAGCTGAACAAAATGATAGTTTTGTTTCAAGTCCACACCCTGGTAAAAACCCCAGTCTCCAACCCCTTCCCATCTGTGACCAGCATTCCCCTACATTTATGGAAAATTTTCCACTCCAGGTCCCACACCATCTGCAATCTCCTTTAGAGTTGTAACAAGCTCCAAGGAGCCTCCCCTCCACAGAATAACATATAACATGGCCTGTTTACCTGAAGACTCTACTTGGATTCATGTTACCTGTCTCAAACCTAAAATGTGATTTGCTGGGTGAATCAACCCAAAATTTGGGACCTAATGTCATTGCTAAGGTCCCAGACAGTTTTAGTGCTCCTGTGAAGTGAGCAGGGTGACAAATAGTCATTCTTTGAGGTGTATCAGAAACCTGTCATTCACTTTATGGCATCTGAGTCAAGATCAGCTCCAGTGAAGAGGAAAATAAATGGCTACCAAGGCAGAAATGAGTTTATCAGAAGCAGTCCATTAGACCAATAGTTGGTTAACCCACTGTTAGCAGTATGCATTCTCATGGATAACAAGAGCAGGATTCCACAGTGTCAGCGAGTTCAGGCAATTCTCCCATTTCATTCAGTAATGCAACACTAACAGAGCAGAAAGAGACTCAAGCCCCTCCACTGCAATTAGTGCTACTGATATTCCTCAGATTACTAACATGGAGAAAAAAATAAGGAAAAAGAAGTGATGCTGCAGCACTAATGAGCTGTGGAAGTCAGGAAATAGCCATACCATCAGGCTTCACCACATTTCTGTAGGTGTATTTTCCAGTTTGAGCAATATTATCCTACTCAGAAAGGAACAATTTCTTACAAGTTTCCTGTACTTTAGCTAAACACATACACCTCAGACTTGCCCCTCCACCCACATCCATCCATTAATATTGCCAGATAAACAACATCCATACTTTATAAGAGTAAATTTTACAAGTTAAAAAAAATAAATAAAGGTTTTAGCATTCAGGGACACCAGATGCTTCACAGATGTGAAAGAGCACTTTGATAATATCAAAACCAATCAATTCTGTACAAGAAAGCACAAGAAACAGTTTAGAAAGCACAAGTCATGGATCACTAGCATGCAACCAGATTCTCTTGTGTAAACAACGAAAAAGGAGAAAATAAAGAACATAGAGAATAAAAAGTGTCCATTGACCTGATTTGTCAGAGATGTTGGCTGTGACTTGCGTGATGGAGCAGCTTGTGTTAGCCTTTGCGCTGTCCTTGGGAGAACCAGCTTTGGGTTTATTTTTCGTTGCCTCTAGTGCTTTGACCTTCTTGGCATGTTTACTTCCTTTGTAGTGGGCCTCGGCCTGGCTCTACAGAGGAGAACAAATCAGGCTCACTTTTTCCTGAACTTCAGTATAACACAACAGATGACAAGGCAGAAATGTGACACTTTCAATAGCAGGCACCATGGTATTCCACCTCGAATATTTTAGTAGCTTTATACTGTTTGCCTAGATGTAAGTTCTTACAAATTCAAATGACAGGATTTTAATGAATAGTACATATTTTCAGTAACTCAGAAAAAGAGGCTTTGAGATTAGGTAAAGCTCTGTCACTCATAAGATAATTCTTTGCTTCCATCATGCTTAAAGATTTAAAGCACTATGTAACTGTAAACACATCCAATTGAGAAAGATGCTACTCAGTTTTCATGTACTATTCCCTAGTCTTTATTGCTTCTAGTTAGAAAGATGTACCATGCTTTAACATGATTAAATAATCCATTTTTCCTTCTGTTTGATCTAGTACAAAAGTCAAAGTATTTTCATCAACAAAAATGGTTAAGAAACATAGTTTTATACAAACCAGACTATTTTCATAGCATTTTCATAGCAGTAATAGCTTTGTATTATTAGTATTTCCAAATATAATTTGAGAAAATTATTTGAGAGGTACTACTAGGTGCCTCTATTGAAGGTTACATATTAACTAAAAAAGTTAATATTGTAGCTTATTTCAAAGTAAAACACTCAGAGAAAGCATGCTTCATGTAACCAGATGACCACACCTTGGCACCTGGCATATAAAACCATCAGTGCAAGTAAACTTTTCTATGTTCATGCAAAACTACATTCTCTCTTTTCAACTGATTAGGACTACTTTATTTAGTTCACTGTGTTAAATGAAGCGAGCCATGAAACAAGTCCACATGCTTTTGATAAAAAGCAACTGTAACATCTAAGATGTTTGCATTCTGTAAAGAGTGCTGCCACAATGAGGACAATTATTTCAAGATCAGCAGAAATAGGCATTACAATACAGTCACCTTGGACAGCATGTAATAAGAGTTTTATCATATGGTAGAACGTAAAGTGAAGAACAGAAACAGCTGGACCAGAAAAAAGAATATACAGTGTGTTGGAGTCCTTACAAAAATTATATTAACTGTTAAAACTGATGGAGAACTGCTGCTAAAATAGAGGGGTGAAGTTCTTATGCACTAAAACTTATTAAGTGGTTGTACATCCTGAGAAATAGTACTTTCCACCTCAAAAGGATAGCGTATTTGATATATTGTGGCTGTATCCTTCTATAGGTAAGTTTGACCTTGAATTCTTTTTAACTGAGATTTTTTTTTAAAAACCCCATTATTATAAAAACAGTAAAAAGTCTATTCATCAACTGCTATTGAACTATTTCTTGATTTTAAAACTTTAAAAATACTAACATGTGTATAAACACAATTTAAGGATTATTAAGAAACAACTAAACATCTATATTACTAGTACTATGTGCACTACTTTAAAGGGACACTTGTCAACTTCTGGGCTGGACCTCTTCAGTTCGGAATGCGGGTAGAGGAGTACAGATCTGTTTGCATCCTGTTATGTCAATAGGCCTTAAGCAGACACATGAGTCTCACTCTATCTCTCTCCACCCTTTTGCCTGTTTCTCTTAAGCTTTACTGTTGCTACATGCTGCATCAGAGGAATTTTTGCATAAACAAAATTAAGCTATTCACATGTTACAGTGTACAAAAAGTGGAGCTAAAATTTGAGGTATGTATATACACTTTCCGTTCCAATACTTTTAATTCTAAATAATAGCAGGTATAGGATTTTCCACTCAAGCATTTTTAAGTTGATGATGTCCCTTTAAATATTTGAACTCTATGGTCTGCACATATGTGTGCTGTTGATAGGATCATATGCTGCCTAAGGCCAAAGCTATGACGGTAGAGACATAAGTGCACTCAAGAGAAAGACTTAGTAAGTCAATTCTTTGATAATAAGCCTTTCTGCTGATATTTGCAATAATAATGCCTGCAATATCAGTAATAACCTACTACAGTCTTTGATTCCCTTCATTCAATCCTCATATAGTGTACATGAGACCTGTTGAGAACAAACAAGCCCAGGCAGAATTAAAATTAAGATTTCCACAAATGCAAGCAAATCCTCATGGAAACGCAGTGAACGGACTCACTTTTGATTTAAGTTTTGTAATTATTATAATGTTTTTATTATCAAATTCATAGTTGTACATTATAAGACCAAAGGTATTGCTATGTCCATCTAAGTGGGGCTTCTGAAAACACCAGCCTTTTCCAAAACTATTTGAACTTCCATATTCCTTTTGGGGAAACAAAAATCTCCAGCTTTGAATTTAAAGTAGGCAGGGATAGAAAATCTACCTTCAGTAAATTGTCGCAGTGCTTCACTTTGTCAGTTAACTACATACCAATCCGTTTCTATATTGAATTTGTTTAGTTTCAACACCCAGTGACTGGATTTTGTTAAACCTTTGTTTTTTAGGCTCTTTCAACTCATACTTGTTGTCCAAGTAGAAATACAGACAGGTTTTTCAAACATGAAGGAACATTCCTTGAGGTACTGAGGCAATGTTTCTTAGCCATAGAAGCACTATTTTCTAATCCCTTCAGATACACCAGAAGTTCAGTTTGCTTATTATCCACTGTGGGGTAAAAGTTGCCTTTTAGTAACTGAAATGCAATATCAACACAGAACTATGTTTTGTGCAATCATGTTGTAAAAGCCATTAAGAATTTTCTGGAGTCATACTAAGCAAAAGAAAAAAAACACTCCTGTGTGAATCTGAAATTGGAATGCAAGTTCTGATTATTATGGTACCAATTATTCTCATTATTAAAATCCTGGTTATTACTAACCCTAGTTTTACAAAAAATATTTGCACAAGTACCACCTTAGAGGCTCCGAGTCCCATTTAGAACTTGTTTCCAACACAAACATTGCAATATAGGATAGGTTATGAGCTTTGAAACATACATCATTGGAATAACAGACACACCTTTGAAATAAGCTATGACAAAAAGTTTTCCTTTTCAGTTAAGGGAGGAAGCTTAAAATTTTCATTTCACTTGTTTAGATAATGCAAAAGAAGTTCTGTACATACATGGTTTAAAAGCCACATGTACAAAAGAAAGTTAATTTACCAGTTTTAATAAAAAACCTCAACAAAATGTAAAATTAAATTAAGAGTACGTATCTTAGGAATGAAATATTTTAAATAGATACTGAATGTAATTTTGATCATCATTAACATTAACTAAATTATGTAAAACTAATTCATGCAAATCCTGTACCATCAAAACAATATTAGAGAAAATATAAATGTTAGGAGAAGCCAAAGTAAAGACAAGTAACCTTAAGGAATCTCACTATACCCATGTACCGTGATGCTTTTTAATTGCATAATAATTTATTCCAGTGTATAGGGCTGCATTTACTGTATTGATGAATCAATTCTACATTAAAATTATTTACCTGTGTCACAATTCAATATTGTTGGAATATTCATTTTTTTTTTTAATTTCAAAAACACTGAGTTAAATTTATTCCTTATATAATCAAAATGAAATGTGACTACTGAAATTTTATTATTACAATTTTTAAATTAAATGCTTACTAAGTTAAGGAGGATACTTTTTGAAGAAGTGGAATAAGAAAATATTTCAAATGAAAGAACTTCCTACCTAAAGAAATATATACGTATAATTTCCACTTGGTTCTAATTGACTGTGGTGTACTAGCTTGATATATACACATTGCAACATTTTAAAAAGGAATGACCCTACTTATTAGAAAGTATAAAAAGTCATAAAGTACTGGCTAGGAAGATTTAAGGAAGAGGAAAAGCTTTAAGCTGAAATAAATGTGACATTACATACCAGAATGCAAAAATAATATGCTTAGATCTGAGCATCAGGATGTTAAACTGTGAGACTACATAGAATATATTAACCTTATATGCTAGATTGCTTTGAATAAAACATGAACAATGCAAATCATCATCTACATATAAACATGTTTTGTAAAATAAATGTACCATTAGCATATTACAGTGCTTACAATAACCTTCAGTAGCTTTACATTGCCTAAGCTTAAACGTGTATACGTATAGACAGGTATAGCTACAAAAAAATAGGTAACCAGGATACATACAGATCACACAGATTGATTGACAGTAGTATTACCTTTAAGAAAACTTTGTAATTCAGGGAAGACTGCAGTAAAAAAGATTACAGAAAATTATCCCTGTCAGAAGCAATGACTGACAGTATATTTGAAATCAGCACTGTTCATTTTGACAGTTCACAAGTGACTGAGTTTTAGAATCTATTTAGTGTGTGAATGACTAATTAACCAAATTCATTACTACATAAAGAGGTGAAATATTAACCTACCAGATCCCTTTAATGACAACCTTATGCAGTGTTTGACTAAGTCTAGTGGTTCAGTATGCATGTGTCTGAGATCAAGATTTTTTTCAGGTTTCTTCAGGAGCAACTAATGTAGCCCTTCATGAAAATAAGACAATTGAACTGCCAGCACTTCAGCTTAATGCTTGAATCTGCTACCACATTATGCAGTCTGACAATTAACATATAAAATTAAATATATGTACAGCAGCATGACATTAGGAAGGTGAAACTGAAAAATAAAGTGAGCTGCTGAAGTATCAACATGGAAAGTCTGAGTTCATGCCTTAAGCTCTGCAATACAGGGTGAGTGCCATAACTAAATGGAACTGAACATGGTGGCTTGTAGTTCTTATTTCTTCTTGCTTGATATTCATCTTCTTAAAGCAGGAATTCCACCCTAGATGGGAAGTCTTCTCAAGAGCAGTTTTATCTCAAACACTGTATTCACTTGGTGTCAATACAGTCATTATCTCCAATGAAAAAGATTCTGTCAAAAATACCACAAAAGCTTCTGCCACGGCTACAATGGCAGATTGCCTGATAGAGAAGGCACCTAACTATGCAAGACTGCAGGAGCACAAAGGTATTTATATCCATAATGTATTGTCATTTAAATTCACAGATGGTCCTAAACTATGAACTCCCTTTCTTAAAATAGTAGGAGATCAACCAAAGGTTTGATCACATAGTGTACCTGTTAGAACCATATTGTAAGACAATGCATACTTGAGTAGTACATAAATTAAGAAGAATTTAGAATCATAACTTTAATAAAAATTACATGAGATGATATATTTGGAAGTGGTGTTAAAAATCTAGTTTTATCTCATATGATATTATATCTGTAATAGAAGAAATCCGCGTAATTGAAGCGTTCATACATTTATTATACCAACGCTATGCTTTATTTTTTTCAATTCTGTTCTCAATGTATTTCTAAAACCTAATTGCTCCAATTAGTAAGGTAGATTACTACTGAAAGGGGCTATGAAAAATCAAAACACTATGAAGATCAGCCATGTCATAAGAAGTCAACTCATATTTTAAATATCTAACCAAACTTAGTTAAAAGCTCTGTTAAATTGCTGTTATTTGAACAGAGCTTTCAGCACGTTATAACCCTGTACCCTATAATCATGCAATATTTCTGTCATGTTCAAGCTAACAACTTTCATCATTTTGTCAGTTCTGTCTACAAAACAGAAAATTACCTTCACAAGTTCCTGAGATTTATGCTTTTAATTACCTCCATTCCGCTCCACTAACCTCAATACCCAAAGAATCCATATAGATAGTCTTATTTATAGGGAAAATGTAAAACATTTTACAAAAGACAATGACAGTTCTGTAGATTTTTATTTGATCCTACATATTATTTTGTGTTATCTTTTTGACAGCATGAATGATTCATTCAAATTTGCAAAGTTAATGTTTGGTAATACTTGCCTAAACTTCAAAAATTTGCCTTCTGTCTTTAAAAAAAAAAAAAAAATGATCACTATCATCACATCATTTTTATTAGCTATAAATGCATTCAACAATAAGATGACCTTCAGCATCTCTTCATGCCCAACTGCTGAATCTGCTTTATTTGATCTGGTTTTTTTTCTTGATTTCTAAGTCTTTGCTGATGACACTGAAAAGCAGTAATGACTTAGAGTAGTTACTCACAGGACACTGAGAAAACACAAGTTTATTTCAATCAGATGACATCCTATCAACAGGATGGTACATACCAGGTTATATCACAGCCAAAGACCTTTCTACAAGAAACAAAGTGTGCAGAGGGAGGCAGGCATTCATTCATTCTGGATGTATTAAACAGATGACAATCTCTGTTTTCAAAACAAAACCAAGATGCCACCAAACAAACAAACAAAAAGAAAAAGGAATGAAAACTCATGTAGACTGCTGAATGGACTGCTAGCATAATGTATTGGTGAGTTTGAAGTACAGAAGTGTGACTGCTGAGGAGAGGGTCTAGATTAGCACTTATACAGCTGTACAAGTTGTACAGTGTTGTACAGTTGTACAGTGCCCCAGCTCCAAAAAAACCTGTGGACTATCAATACAAACATGAAGGGAGAGGAGCAGAGAGAAGTTACTTGAACATAATGTGAATATGGAGAAAGAAGTAATTCTGCAGAAGCCAAACAGGTATCCTCGCTTTTCTCTAATGGCTGTGAGCTTCAGTGTCAGATGGCATAACAGAATATGACAGACATCTCCGTGTGGCCAAAGTTCCACAGCTGCTGGAGGGACTTGCTGCCACAAAGCAGCTGCGGGAGATGCTGCAGATTCAGCTGGTGGCCAGAAGAAATAAGAAAGAATGAGCCAGAAGTAGGCAGAGAAGGAATCTATGAGGGATAGAAAAGAGCCATTTTCCCCTTGCCCTGTTTCTACTGGACCCTACTATGGGTATCATAAGAACTCAAGGAAATTCACTCAACCTGCTGTTTGTGCTAGAATGTAATATATCTAATAAATATCAACAAGCCAGACCTATGCTATTAATACGAAAACTTATTTAGCAATGCTTATCTATAGTCCACACAGATATAGTATGAGTTTGGAAGGAATCCCAAAATTAAAAAAAAAAAAATATATATATATATATATTTTTCAAAGGCTAAGCTAGCTCTTTCTCAGCGTGTCTTGTTTCTCTTAGTGGAATACAGTTACATCCCTTGCTCTGGTGGCCTTTAAGCAAGCATAAAATGTGACTCATTATCACAATCTGTTACATGAAGAAGACTTTTCCTCTACTGCTGCCGGGCCTTTGGTGGTAGTAAATATAACTGAGATAGTTTCATTTTTTCCTGAGCTGGATTATAACACAAGACCATAGCTTGAACTTCACTGGCATGTTGCATCAAAAGGAGCGTGACCAGCAGGTCAAACGAGGTGATCCTGCCGCTCTACTCTGCTCTCGTGAGACCTCACCTAGAGTACTGTGTGCTGTTCTGGTGTCCTCACCATAAAAAGGACATGGAGCTGTTCAACAAGTCCAGAGGAGGGCCACGAGGATGATCAGGGGACTAGGGCACCTCCCATACAAAGACAGGCTGAGAAAGTTAGGGATGTTCAGCCTAGAGATGAGAAGGTTCCATGGAGACCTCATAGCTGCCTTCTAGTGTCTGAAAGGGGGCTATAGGGATGCTGGGGAGGGACCCTTCATTAGGGACTGTAGTGACAGGACAAGG
>JBAFWW010024601.1:0-32013 GCA_036873685.1 Agapornis canus
CATGGTTTAGTGTGAGGTGTCCCTGCTTATGGCAGGGGGGTTGTAAGTAGATGATCTTAAGGTCCCTTCCAACCCTAACTATTCTATGATTCTATGACTGAGGGACCTGTGAGGGGTTCAGTCTGGAGAAGAGAAGGCTCAGGGGGGACCTTATCACTTTCTACAACTGCCTGATAGGAGGATGAAGCCAGAAGAGGACTGGGCTCTGCTGCCAAGGAACACGTGACAGGACAATAGGAAATGGCCTCGAGCTGCACCAGGGGAGGTTTAAATGGAGATTAAGAAAAATTCCTTCCCCAAAGGGTGGTCAGGCACTGGAACAGGTTACACAGGGCAGTGGTGGAGTCACCATCCCTGGAAGTGTCCACAAACCATGTATACAAGGCCCTCAGCGACATGGGTTAGTAGTGGTCTTGGCAGTGCTGAGGTAAATGTTGGACTTGATGATCTTAAAGGTCTTTTCCAACCTGGTTGATTCTATGATTCTACGTTGACACATAATGACCTTCTGCAGGTATTCCGTAGGCGTTTTTGGTTTTGTGATAAGAGTAAATCTGCTAAGCATGCCAATGTGACTGCCTTCACTATGTATAGTATATCAATATATGTATATTGATATCTAAAAGTTGCTAAGCATACTTAGTGCAGTGGGCTTTCATGAGTATTCAGACCCCCTGTAAATTTGGTTGTTTCCATTGGTGGACAAACATAGAGTTAGAAGAGAAACTTCAGGAATCTGAGGCTACATAAACTGAATGGGGAGCTCATATGCAAAGGTGAAAATCTCCACTTCCCAAAGCAGAAGAGGTTTCCCATTTTGAATCCAAATAAGTCTGCAGATGCTGACTACATTTTCTGAATATCATTAAAGACTTTTTTTTCTTTTCTGTATAATAATATTTTGGAAAGCATGCATATCAACTATTTTTACAAAATCAGGCTCTTGAATAATGAAGAAGCCTGCCCTTTAAATCACTAAATGTTATTTTCTGTCAGAGAATAATGTTCTGGTAAGCATGGCTATTCAGGTGATCTCTTGGAGTTTGGAGGACCGCATAATCCAAATGTTTATTGGTACAGTACTGTCAAATAAAATATTCCTTATATGGATAAGACATCTACAAGGACTGTATACTTTTAATAACTACAGTATTCACTTTGACAAATACCAGTTACATTTGAGTATAAGTTTGCAGACCCACCAGGCTATCTAGAGACTTTCAAGGTATCCACCCTAGCTGGTATCTCGTAAGGGTGAAGATGCAGAAGATTTCCTTCATGTCTCAATTTGGCTTAAAAAACAAAACAAAACAAAAAAACAGCAAAAAAAAAAAATCAGCATCAGATGATTTAGACTCGTTAGCTGATAAAGTAGGTACACCATGCAATCAAATTCTGGGCATTTTAGTATTCTTTTGTGCGCGCGATGTAACAATTGACCCTAGTTTTCCTTTGCGGTGTTTCCTTTCCTTTTCTTTTTTTTTTGTTTTTAGTGCAAACCTAAACTGTTACTGGTGCACGAAAGTGTATAGCTGGAAATGTTGCCTTTGTACGCTGCAGGATGTTTCTGTCATTAAAGCAATGACTTGGGATTGGGGGAGTGCCACAGACTTCTTGCTTACTAGGGAAAATCTGTTGCATGGCCTCCTGCTGCCCAGCATGTTGTAGCCTCCTCCACTCCTTCTCTTGTCTGTCCTGGATATAAGCTGTTTGAGGACTGCCTTTGACTAAATAGTTGGACAAGATACAGCATGATGCAATCTAGATATTTTATGGAATCTCCAGGAACATAATCATGTAAACAAGACTGTTTTATATGAATCAGGATTTTATCATTTAGCGATTTACTGGCACATCCCATTGGGGAGCTGAAATGCAATTTTCCTTATGCCATACACACACTGCAGAGTCACTGTGGCAAATTTTTTGGGAGCTGGAGCTTTTTCCCTCCACAGAAGAAATATTGAGGTAAAATGAAGGCCAGTAAATGCTTAATTACTGATACTAAACCATCTTTCATAGATATACTGTGAACATGAAACATATTGGATGAACCTGCTGTCTGGCACACTTTCATAATATGTGAAACTGGTAAATCAGAAACAGATGGAAGTATTGGAGTGGGAGAATTGCCCTGTTCCCTAATTAACTTGATAACAATGCAGAAGAATAGCAATATTTGGGGTTTCTGGAAGTCCATTGGTTTGATATTCTCCCAGATAGAAGATGGTTAGCTAGGACATGAAAATTAGTAACCAGGCTATATATATGTTATTATATTACCCACTCATATTTATCAAAGAGAAGTTTATGACAGTTGTCTTTTTGGTTCTCTTCTCCTTCGTTACTTTTTTAACCATCAGGTATTCAGTTCTAATGCACTGTATAATGTGATTTTGCATATCAGCACAATGCCAGACATAGAGCTGGAGGAAAATACACTTTTTGTAATGATTTACTAAAAAAGATAGTTTCCTGAAAAAAGTTATGAGTTGCAGGTGAATCAGATCAGTATTTCTAGTGATTAAAAATTGGTCTAAAACAACAACACGATTGAATGTCCTTTTGGACCATCTTATCCTTCATCTGGGAGAGCTGGATTAAAATCCTTTTTTGTGACTTTAAAACCCCACCTCTGGATCATTCAGCTGTGTAAACATGTGTGTACAAACTTTTACTGTCCTGTGGTTACAATTCTGCCTTATGTACATGGTTAGAGGTGCAGCTGACCAGGAACTAGAAGCCCAGCATCTCACACCTTGCATAGTCCTTCAGCTAGAACAGAACTAGCAGCCTAGAATTTCCTCATACTACTTGTGGCTGCATCACCTTAAGACACCTGCCAGTAGCCTAAGTTCTTATTCTTACCCATTTTTGGCTGGAAAGGCTAAGCATGACCAAAAGACAAAAATAGAAGGGAAGCAATCAGCATATATCCCATGGCTGAGTGGTTAAAATCCTTTTCTGGGAGGTAAAAGATGTGCATTCAAACCACTGCTGCGTGCAGGGAATAAGATGGAGGTGGATTTCTTGAGCCCTAGGCAAAAAGTCTAAAAGTCACTGAATTACAGAGCAAACTTGCAGCTATTCTCCAACAGCCTTCTAAACTTGAACCTTCTGCTCTTTTGTCTTCCTTACAAATGCCTTTCAAAACCAATAAGGTAGGTTTTTTTTGATTGCATGGAAAACCTTCAAGTGTTCCATCCACCTTCTGTTTTTTGCTTTATTTGGCAAGAAAAAGGAAACTGCTAATTCACTTTGATCCAAACCAAAATATTTTATTTGTGTGTTCTATTCTTACTTTATTTTGAAAAATCAAAATATTCTAACAGTCAAAACCTTAGCAAACAGGAAAGCATGAGTTAAGTACCATTCCTCTTTCTAAAAGGTTTCCTCTGGGCAAGCTGCTAAGACCACACGAAAGTAAGATTTCTGCTCTTGACGTGATGTCTAAGGAGACTCTGTGATGCATAAATCAAGCTTTCTGAAAACAGGGCAAGCAGCACAGTGAGTCCAGGAGCTCCATTTCAGCTTTCCAAAGCCAAATGCATTGAGCATTGTTGAGCCACAACTAGAAACCTGATATCCCCTACTAGCTGCAGGAAATGGGTAATACTGCACTTATGAAGTCCAGGCATATTTTTCCTGAGTCATGTTTATGGTAAATGCTTTTACTGGGTAAAAGTGGAAAAACAAAGAGAGGAGGGGAAAGGAAGAGTATTCTCTACTTCATTAAAAAAAATAATATATATATATATATATATATATATATATATATATGTTTATGCTCTGGACAAAGGAAGAGGGTTGTTGCTTTCTACACTGCTTCTCTCTGTCCCCCACCCTCAGAATAACTTACAAATGGTTTCAAGTGAACCCTTCTATTTAGAAGTGGTTTCATGGTGCTATAGCAATTATCGTATTTCAAGTATTTGCTAACTGTAGTCTATGCAGCAATTGCTGATAATCTCTGACAAGCTCTTTGGCATCATATGCTTGGGACTAACCCTACAATGGAAGAAGTCTTGGCAGGCAGGTGTTGTGCTCATGAAGCTCAGAGGAGAATTTAGGGAATGACCACATCTATTGTATGCACAGCTGAGCTCATCTCAACATAAAGGTGACTGGACCATGGCCTCTGTTTGTGATAAAGGTGCAGTATCAGTTGAGTGGATCAGCTGATACACTGGATTTTCCTAGAATTAATTGAGAAGAGTGTAAATGTCTTCCTGAGTTAGTGAGACCTGCATGGGGAAAGTGTATATGTGGCTTAGCACAGAGTATAAAAACTGGACTGTTAACAAAATGAACTTCAAAGACAACAATGTGTTTGAACTGGCCTTAACCCTTGTATTCCTTTCCAGTGACTGGGGATGCCCAACATCATGAAAGTGAGTGCAGAGAGATTGGAAATGGCATCATATGTGTATTGTGATCCAATTGTGTGTTGTAGTTGCTATATTGTTGCTATATCTCAGCACATTGCTGTATCACTGTTAAACTCCTGTGTAACAACAAATATCTTCAGATATGTAAATGTGGTATTAAACATTAAACCCTCTTTGTGCAGAATATGGACACTGCTTCTGGGTTCTCCTCCTTATTTTTCACTGCTAAATCAAACTTGCAAAAACTGAAAAGACTGTTTTCTGTTTTCTCAATATTACGTTCTCAAGGAATCTACTAAGGCAGTCAGAAAAATGTTTGCGATGAGAAGTGAAAGTGTGTGCTATGCAAACTTTGCATGAAGATGTGATCCAGTCTAGGAGAAGTTCTAAAATTATGATTATTACAGCTAATCTATTACCCTGCCTGAGGCTGCATCACAGTTGCGTCTTTGAGAAGAAGCAGAATCTTCCCCAGTGATCATCCAGCTTCTTCCTGGACTGAAAGCTACCCTACTGAAGGAAGTATGGGATGGAGGGGCAACAATGGAATAGGAGATCTTCTTTACCTAATTGCTGTTGACATGTCCATCCACATGAGAACTGATGTAACCTTTGTTTGCATGTGAAATTTCTATGGCTATACTAATGAACATAAATGACTGCATGTTTTTAAAATCTTGGCACTTCCTTTGCATCAGTAACTTCCTGAATCAATTATTCTTCACTCATGTTATATTTGAGATTTTAAAATTGAGCTTTTGGAATAAGGATATGAAAAGCTCAAGTACTGATTTTTGTGAGTTCTTATGATGCAGTGTTGGGAAAGTAAATGATACATCACACTTTAATCATTAATTATGAAATATTAACATACTTTTGTTCGAATTGCTTTCTTGGTGTCAGTTTTTGAATGTATTTGAAATGTATTTTCAGATATATTGGTCAGATATTTTTTTTTCTCTTGTCCTTTTGGACAGAAGACATCTGCTGATTTCTGAGCTTAGAAATTCTGAGCTCATATAACAACTTGGTTATTGGTTTACTCAAAAGTATGCCTGTTTCTCAGTCTGTAGATGAGGACAACAATTTTCCAAAATCTCCTTTACAATTTAAAAGGATCAATGAACATTTGAAGGTACAAGCTGTGTAGGAGAGAAAAATATTATTATTTGGAAGTCTTTTAAATATTATTGCTCCCTGGAGATAGTTAAAAAATGATGCACCCAGACTTGTGCTGAACTGTTTCTGAACAAATCTCTAAAAGTAATAGAGTTCTGCTTTTCTTCCAACAGCTCATGACTTATAGGCAGTTTTGTATAATGCAGGAAGTATTTTAAAGTTAGAAAAACTTAATACCTTTACAAACACTATAATTTCTTTGACATATTCCAGTCAAAAGGTTTCAAAAAGGACTTTATCCTAAAGAATTAAGTGAAATTAAGCTGAAGTTGGAAATGGTGCTAGAATCCCTACTGGAAAATAGTGATCTATAATTGTGTTTCAACTATTATTTCCTTCGGGGCCATATTTTATATCACTGAAAAACTTATTAGTATATACTTTGGTGTATCTGAGATTGAAATGACCGTGTGCAAAAAGTGACTAAAACACCCTGCCTTCTGATTTTTTTAATTACTGCTGTTTTCTGACAACTCCTGACCATTTTTAGCATGCTACAAGCTTAGTTTCACTGCACTGCCACATTATTCTCTGCAGATTCATATTCCTTTAATGGTCTTCCAAAGTCCAAGATGTAACATTTGGCAATATTTACATTATGTGGTGGTCACGTCTGTTGAAGGAAGCATTTCAGCTACCACACTTACTTTGTGGCAAAGAATGACACTCAAATTACTGTGCAATCCCAAGATATAGTATAAAATAAATGTATTCAATAAGCAAATGAAATACACAGAGGTCTATATGCAGGGATTTCACATTCTAGGATCCCTCATGCCCACTTTATTTTCTGAACCTGTTGAATCAGGCAAAGTTTAAAATAATGTTAGGTAAGTCTTTAAGGCTTAGCAATGCTAAGTCTGAAAACTTAGTCTAATGTCAAGCCACTTGCTGTCAGCCCTCACTAAAATTGATTTTTCCTGAACTATAGCTGGCCACCAACCAGCATATATGTAATACCTTCTGTATTCACATCATATAGCTGATATGGAGCTCAGCATTATTTTCAAGGCAAACTTGGAAAACTTCCCAAATAATGTCATAACACCACTGAAAAGAAATAGTTCTCCAGCATAGAATATCTTTTACTTGGTTGTGGAAATATTTTGTGAATGTTATGATGAAGAATGGATGTATCTACTATAAAATTTTAATCAATGTTGGTGCAGTGCTGTACACACCTTGGCATGACTTTTACAGCCCCAGGATCCCTGCACCTATAGGATTTGCAGCGCTCTGACCCCCAACCCTAACCATAAATCTAATCCTATCTGAATAATATCTTTGAGCTGAGGCTGAGGTCCCCAGGAACAACAGGTGGCCTATGAGAAAGACGTCCAACAACCAATGTTGGTGCAGTGTCATACTACCATATGCATAATACTTGCAGCCCCAGTGTCCCTGGACCTGTGAGCTTTGTGGCTTTCTGAACCCTAAACCTAACGCTAACCCTAATCCTTATAGCACCGTAATACTGAGGCTGTAGCCTCCAGTATTGGTTTTCCAATCGCTGGTTTTCTAGATGAGAAAGTTGTGCAAGAAGCAATGTTGAGGTAGTGCTGTGCTCCCCTTACATGACTTTTCCAGCTCCATTGTCCCTGGACCTGTAGACTTTGTGACTTCCTTACCCCTAACCCTAACCGGAATGGCCTGTGGAACTGAAGCGCACATCAACAGTACCATGGGTGTCCCACATGAGAAAGAAGTGCAAAGACCAGTGTTGATGCAATGCTGCACTCATCTTGGCATGCCTTTTGCAGCCCCAATGTCTTTGAACCTGTAGCCTTTGTGGATGTCTGAACCCTAACCCTAAACCTATGATAACATGATACTGTGGATGTGGTCTCCAGTACAGTCAGTGTTCCAGATGATAATGGTGGGTAAGGAGGAATGTTGATGCAGTGCTGTACTCATCTTGCCATGCCTTTTGCAGCCACAATGTCTCTGGAACTGTACACTTTCTGGACCTCTGAAAACTAGCCCTAACCATAATCCTAATCTTTCTGACACCATAATACTTAGGATCACGTCTGCAGTACCATGTGTAGTTCCCCATGAGAATGGTGTATTAGGACCAATGTTGGTGTAGAGCCATAATCATCTTGGTATGCCTTTTGCAGCCCCGATGTCTCTGACCTGTAGGCTTTGTGGCTCCCTGAACTCTAACCCTAACCCTAACCCTAATCCTAACCCTAACCCTAAACCTATCTGAGTTTCATCCTGGAGCTGAGGCTGAGGTCATCAACACCACAGGTGTCCAAGGATAAGGATGTTGGTTCAGTGCAGTGTTCATCTTGGCATGCCTTTTACAGCCTCACTACACCTGAACCTGTGGGCTTTGTGGCTCTCTGAACCCTAACCCTAACTAACCCTAATTTTTATGGCACAGTAATATTGAAGCTACAGGCTCCAGCACAGTCAGTTTTCCAGATGGGAAAAGTGTGTAAGGAGCACTGTTGATGCAGTGTCATGCTACCCCTAGCATGATATTTCCACTCACAGTATCACTGGATCCTTAGGTTTTGTGAGCCCATGAACTCTTATCCTAACCTGAATGGCCTGTGGAACTGAGGTTTATGTCTCCAGCATCATGGGTGTCCCACACGAGAAAGGTGTGCAATGACCAATGTTGGTGCAGGGCCATACTCATCTTGGCATGCCTTTTGCAGCCCCAGTGTCTCTGGACCTGTAGGCTTTATGGCTCTCTGAACCTGAACCCTAACCCTAATCTCTATGACACCATAATACTTAGGATCACGTCTGCAGTACCATGTGGGTTCCCCATGAGAATGGTGTATTAGGACCAATGTTGGTGCAGTGCCGTATTCATCTTGTCATGCCTTTTGCAGCTCCAGTGTCTCTGAACCTGCAGTCTTTGTGGTTCTCTGAACCCTAACCCTAACCCTAACCCTAATCTTAACTGAGCTTCATCCTGGAGCTGAGGCTGAGGTCATCAGCACCACAGGTGGCCAAGGATAAAGATGTCCAAACACCAATGTTGGTTCAGTGCCGTGTTAATCTTGGCATGCCTTTAACAGTCCCAGTGTCTCTGAACCTGTAGGCTCTGTGGCTCTCTGGACCCTAACCCTAATGTCAACCCCATCTAAATAACATCTTGGAGAGAGGTTGCGGTCTTGAGGTCTTCAGCACCAGTGGTGCCCAATGAGAAAGATGTCCAGACTCCAATGTTGTATCAGCGTTGTACTTGTTTTGGCATGCCTTTTACAGCCACAGTATCCCTGAACCTGTGGGCTTTGTTACTCTCTGAACCCTAAATTTAACACTTACCCTATACACCGTGATACTGACACTGTGGTCTTCAGCACAGTCTTTTTTCCAGATGAGAGAGTTATACAACGAGTGATGTTGATGCAGTGCCATGCTCCCACTGGCATGACTTTTCCAGCTCCATTGTCCCTGGACCTTTATGCTGTTTGTCTTCATGAGCAGTAACACCAGCCTGAATGGCATATTCAACTGACGCTCATGTCTCTAGCACCATGTGTGTCCCACATGTGCAAGGACCAATGTTGGTGCAGTGCTGTACTCATCTTCACATGCCTTTTTTAGTCGCACTATCCCAGGACCTTTAGGCTTTGTGGCCATCTAGAAGTGACTGAAACAAAATCTGAGAATCACCCAGAACCGAATTTCTAGCTTTATTTCTAAATGTGTGTAAGACAACACACATTTCCTTGGAAAGGCCCACAGACTGGGTGAGAGTTTTTATGTGTTTTGATCAGAGTCAAGAGTTGTACCAGAGCACAGAGCTATCCCACAGGGTAGATACAATGCTACTTTGCCTCAAGGGACTACAGAGAAGCATGGACAGCATGGTTCAGCATTTGATTCTTGTCTTCCACTGGTATGTGACACTCTACAATGGAAGTAGTCTGTTATCTATCTCCAGGGAAGATAGACCTTATTGAGAACAAATGATCTGAATCTGAATCGGGTCCAACAAGCTGTACTGGATATATTGGTTTTCTAAGTGCATGTTTTTATGTGAAGTGTTTACAAATGGCAATCTTTCACACCAATCCTAATTTCACATGATGGTGCATTAAAGATTTTCTCCAGGCTCTGTGTTATTTGTATTCCCTAAAGGTTTAACAAGTTTGTGAGAGTCTCTCTTTGCCTGGAATCGTAATTGTTTTTTTTCCCAGAATAATGAAGCTGTTTCACAATCACGGGCAGACATGAGGCCAATAAGATAACATTTTCCACATACTTCACATTCCAGCATCTTGGAAAAGAGCTGTTAGATATGGCTTCTTAAAAGCAGCTGGAGGTTTTAATTAAAATATCTCTGAATATGGCTCTAAGTCTCAGGCAGTCTGTTTTTTGAAACAATGGGTAATACTGATGTGTTGACAGAGTATGGCTATACAAATCCATTAGCAAAAGTCAACACCTGCTCAATAGAAAGCAAGAAAATCTTTCTTTTTGCAGCTGTAGAAGTAAAAAAAGAAACCTTAAACAACCAAAGCAAAAAAATGCAATCAAAGCAAACAAAAAACTCCACCCAACAAACCAATGAAAAAAGTAAAAGTCAGAGACACTTTATTTTCCAGTAACAAATTTAAGTGTCCATTTCTTTTTTACTTGCTTTTGCTCAGCTTAAAACAAAGCTTTCCAAGGAGTGGAAGTTCATATACAAACTCCGTCTCCTCATGCTGTCACTCATCTATTAATCTGGCCTTTTTTTTTTTTAATTTTAAACAAAAGGGAGAAATTGCCTCACCATCCATGAACATACAAAGAAAAGTAGTGTTGGATCCCTGTAGTGCAGAAAGGTAGAACATTGTGAACCATAAGGTTTTTTCTATTAACCATAAGATTCTGCATCTCGAAGAGCCTATGTACTGGCAATACTAGCAATTCAGAGAAAGAGTTTCTATTTCCTCCAGAGTGCACTAGAGAAGTTGTTCCATTTGTGCATAGCCAGGGACCATTTCAAAGCATCTCTTTTCAAGCTTTATTGGAATGGCTTATGAACTTACTGTATGCTTCATGATTCTATTCTTATAAACCTTCCATATTCTTATGGTATGTGGTGATCACATATATGCAGATCTGCATCCATTCAGATTTGATACTGCAGGCAAGATACAATTGCATGACCTTGCTTCTCCTTCATCTCTGTAATGCCAAACTATTTACAGTTCTGCCTTTGGTGCGACTGAAATCTGTCATGTGGGGCCCATTCTTCTTTATAGGATGTGTTATATTTCAGTATGTTGATTTGGCTCAGTGAGGTACTTAGGCTTTTACCGTGGTTTTTCTTTTCCTGTTTTTTAATGGTGGTATGTGTTTACCTTAGAGAGAGAAAGGTCAAAAAAAGAAATGCATGCTTTGCTGTGGTCAGTTGTTAAGTTCCTGAGGAAGTTCATTCCATGGTCTGTGTGTTATCTCCAGGAGACCTCTCCCCTGCAGAGAGGGAGGTGTTATCCTCTGCTACAAAATTCCTTTCTGCTGAAGAGCTGATGTTAGCTGCAGTTCTCACCCCAGAGTTTTAGCTGAGCTTTTGGATTTGCTCAACTTGAGCCACCAGGCCTTGAAGGTTTTGCTGTCACATAGACTGTCTGCAGGAAGCTGATGTCAAAAGCTGGTGCAAGCTTGGTGTGGCCCATCTAGCCTGTGCTGCTGAGGAGAAAGCTATTAACAGCAGTCCCTCTCTATTAACAGCAGTCCTCTACAATTTATCATCAGTAGATGCCTTTTCAACAGGTTAGGGGAACTCCAGCAAAACTCAATGAAACAGTTTTAACAGACTGCTAAAAAGTAGGTTTCTTTTATTTTTTTCAAGTCTCAAAACCTTTTGAATACTTTAACGTTTTTGAATAATAAAACAGGGCAGGGATTTTGCATAGCACCTCTCTGCAAAAACATCAAAGCTAGGATTTGATTGAATGAGTCAATACAGTGCCAACTTGGGCTAAATCTAACCACAGAGAGAACTGAGAGCCTTAGACCAGTGGCTGTCTCCAGCTGTATACAAGGTAACTCATGACACTCAAAGTTTTCTTGGGGATAGCATGGGGAAGAGAAAGACTCCTTTTGCAAAAATGACACATTCATGGGAATTAAGAGACCTTACTTTCTAGGTCATTGTCTTTCAGTCAAAAGCAATTGAATCTGAGGTTTCCAGACAAGATTTATAGCTACCTGGGCAAAGAGAAGACTATTAGCCACTGTGCAATCAAGAACAAAAGAGTGCGGGAGTCAAAGAGTACGCAAGAAAATGTAAACCTGCTTTTGTAGTCTGATGAGGAAGCTATTTCCTGTTGAAAGTCAGTCCTGCAGTTGGGTTAATACTTGCTTAGCTTCAGAGTTGAATGCTTCCGAGAGGGGTAGACCCAAAGTGAGTCAGCTCAGTGGCTCAAAGCAATGGCTGAATTTACATGCTTCTGGGGGTTAAGTGCTACTTCACATGGGTTAACTAAGGTTTTCAGGAGAGGTAGTGGACTGAATATAAGCTCCCACTGTTAAAAATGGCAAGATCTGCTCCCATCTTAACAATCCTTTTGCTTCCCTTGCCTTGAATCTCACTGGACCTCCTGTGAGTGGAGTTAAGTCATCAGCTCCCTCTTTTCATCCAACATTATCCACCTGGACAAGTTTGTACTGAGATAATGGACTAGATTGTCTTATAGAAGCTCCATTGATCCACAAAGCCACTATGAATAAGGTGGGACCATGTAGCTGAGAGGGAGGGAGAGGAAAGGAAAAAAGAGAGAATTTGGAGGGAGAGGAAAGGAAAAAAGAGAGAATTTGGAGGGAGAGTACATTTACCTGTTTCAGAGCCACTGAATACACTGCATAGCTAGAGTAACCACAACCTAAGGCTCAGGCTTGAATATTTTAGGCAGGTAAGAAACAGCACAAGGGAAACAGCCATGGTCTTTCCCCTGCCTTCTAGTACTCTTCCCTTGTGCTGGCAACATGTGTGTACCCACAAAACAAACTGGAGGAACTGCTGGGCTGAAAACTGAGTAGGCAGCAAAAGGTTATTTTTTTAGCTGATTATCACAGATAGATAGTAACTAAGGAGCAGTGATCATATACAAAGAGGATACATTCCCACTAGGAGAAATGGTGCCCCAGCACAGCGCCTCAAAAGTGAATGGTGAACACTGTATATTCAAAAGCAAACAAGTTCTCATCAATCTGAAGCCAGTTCATCCTGATGCAACTTTGTTCACTGCATACAAGACCAGAGAAGGACTAAGAATGCTCTGTGCATACCAGGCCACTGCAGTTTTCTCTCCAAGGGGAAAGCAACGGGGGAGAACTGTTGCTTGCTTGAGTATACTTGCTGTATTTATTTCCTGTGGACTACTTCCAAATGGGGAGCAATATATCCCCTTTTCAAGAGGTTGTGTATAATACTTTTCTCCCAGTCTATAAGTACATTTGTCTATTACAGACATAAGGTCTCTGCCCTCCATTTGTTATTTCTTATGAGGGCATACAAAAGACATTTCAGTTCTGTGATTTCCATATCATAGAATATAGAATGGTTCCATAGATGGAAGATCATCTAGTCCAACCCCACTGCCATGGGCAGGCACACCCCCCACAAGATAAGCTTGCTCAAAGCCCCATGCAACCTGCCCTTGAATACTACCAGGAATGGGGCAACCGCAGCTTCTCTGAGCAACCTATTCCAGTGTCTCACCACACTCCCAGTAAAGAGTTTCTTCCTAATCCTTAATCTAAGTCTACTGTCTTTCAGTTTAAATCCATTACTCCTTGTCCTATCCCTACATGCTCTTGTAAAAAAAAAGTCCCTCCCAAGCTTTCATCTAGTCACCCTTTAAAATTTGCCTTGTCTTATCCCATTCACTCACTGTGAATTAGTGGGCTCTGGGGCTGTGGGAACAGAGACTTCTTGTACCTGTGCAACAGGTGTAGCTCAAGAGGCTTCCTCTGACACAGGCACATTTTCTGTATGGCTGTTGGCACCACGGGTGATACTGGCAGCCATTCCAGTTACATGTTCCAGCTCCTGCTGCTGATTTTTGGCCATCCTGTGTGCAGAGTCACTGTTGTCTCTCACTGTTGGGCACAAGAATGGATACAGTATAAGCTGGGGCATGTTTTGGAATTGGAAATTCCTTGGCTACTGCAGTGTGGGCTGTTTTCTGTCTGCTACGCACTGCATGAGGGCAACTGACATTCAAAATGTGAAACCATCCCAGAATCTTGAATCTAAACCCCTACAAGTCTTGAGAACTTTTACTGAGCTAGCTTAGTTTTCTCCTGGTATTCTGTCACTCAGATTGAAAGGGCCTTTAAAGCAGAGTTTCCATTTTAGTTCTCCTGTGAATAGTAACGTGTTTTCATAAAAGCATTCACAAGATAACCATAGCTGCTCATTGTCATACACTCAGGCTGTCATGACCCAGAATCACACTGAAAGCATGTGGAAGCTTTCAGAACTTCTAAGTTTGAGCTGAGCCTCTTACTCTGAAGCATCTGGTAACCCAAACACTGAATCTTTGACAAGAGATATATACTCATTATGTCAGACTAAATAGGAGCACATTCTTTATTACCTCCCTGCAAGTTATTTTAAAACAGCGCCTTTAATTTCTGTTTGGTATTAAACCTTAATTACAACATGAAGAAGAACATTTAGAACCGTCCTATGTTATTTGCTCAGCTGCTCTTGAAAGTTCACATAACCTTATGAATCTTCACTTACACTGTATCTCTTTATTTCTGCTTAAGGATTTTGCCCTTTTCCTGCAACTTTGTCATTTCTGGCAACAATTCAGTCCAGTTCAGAGCTGATCTGACAGGGTGTGCAGGTCATGTTAAACTTCTCTTCCTCTCACTACACAGGCCTAACAGCTGGAATCATGTTTCTTGTGCGTATGCTATCAATTGCAAATGTAAAATCTGCCTTCTGTGACTGTTAAGCAACATTTGTAGTTTGGTATTCTGACAAGTGTTTCTGCTGTGACCTCATCTGCTAGATTTCTGGGGAAAGGTAACACATATGGGATGCTGAATATACTGCTGCAGAACCAGCCATCAGTCCTCATAGGAGCTTTTATTTTGAGTTATTTATCCAAATACAATTCTCAGGGATCAGAAAATCACTACCTGGAAAGTTGCACCATTGCCTCATTTAGAATAGCTGAGAATTCACTGAAGCTTGACTTCTATATAATTGAAATTATCTTGCCACAAAGGAGCCCATGAAATTCATTAAAAGGAGATTGCCACAGGTTCCTATCAAATATTTTAGCCTTTTTGCCTTCAGGTGTTCTTTAATGAAAGTGGGAAATAGGAAAGAAGAAAATCTTCTCCCCAGAGATACATGCTGTAAATAAAAATTACTGTTACTTGCATAGGGGAAGGATCTTCAAGTGCAGTTTATGTCACAAAACTGAAGCTTCTAGAACATTCAAAATAGCATTTTTCATTAAATAGAATTAACTTATCCAATGTAACTTCTGCTTTTGCTGTAATTATTTTTTTATTATGTCAAATGGTGATAAAAAGTCAAGTAAAATGTGATCAGCAAGGGAACAATACCTCATTTGTTGCTTTGCAATGCAGCAGAGAACAGTAATCAGAAGAAAGGCCACAAGCAAGCTGGTGTATCCAGCCTACTGGTGTGAGCAGCATCTTGAGAAAGCCAGTGTGCCAGGGTTCCTCTACCTTTTGATCTTCCAATTATGACAATGTAGTCTTGCACTTTGAGGCTTGTTATCAGAATAAACACCATTTATAGTTCAGCTAGGGGTTGAGGTAGCATAAAAAACCAGCCTGCCATTCCATTTGCATGTCTAGGAATGCCAAAACTCAAGAAGTAGGTGTTTTCAAGTCTCTGGTTGCTGGTTTGTACCAAACCTCAGTGAAAAATGCAAGTGGAAAGGTGCAGCCCTTATCCTTCAAGATGGTGTAAAGGAAAGGTTACAAAATCATCATGGAACAAGGCAGCAGAGATCACTATGTTCTCTGCTCAACACAGAAACACACAGTCCAAAGCAATGACATCTCTACAGCATATGGTGTTTTGGTGGCTGTTGTTTAATGATGATTCATGAGTAAATGGAAAGGAAGGAAAGTAAGTGAAGGAGCAGACATGTTAAGAGAGAGAAGGCAAGCCTCAGTGGATGTAGAAAACACGGCCTGGAAGAATCACCTAGGGAAAGAATGCAGAGAGCTTTGGAGAAAGCACAGACTGCAAAAGGGCCCTGTCACAGCAAGGAAAGAGAAGGTCTTTTGCTCTTCAACTCCAGCTGTCTTCAAGGAAACTGAGTCTTATGTTTTTCTTGTAAATAAGTAGATTTTTATCACTGATATGAGATCCTTACATTCTCCTAATCCAGTCAAAGCTAACTAACCTTGCAGGTCTGGCAGTTAGCAATATTATTACTGTCTGGGTTAAAAAAGTTGCAGCCAGGAGGCACCTATTCTTTCCCACATTTAAGACATTTTAAAACAGGAAAAATGCAGATTTATTTCTGAGTAGTATTAAACCCCAGTATTTTTGTTTCTGCCTAAGAGCAGTCACTGCTGACAGTATGTTGTAAAGGCAAACAGTGCAGTGCCTGACCATGTTCAAGTTTACTCCCTCTCCTGTATATATGCTCCCCTTCAACTCTGCCATGAGTGCAAAAACTCTCTACATTCTTTCTGCTGACTCTCTCCAAGACCCAGATGTGGGGTATAAAAGGTCCTTTTTAGTGTGAGAATCAAACCCAAGACCATAGCAAAATGTCTCTCCTCACCTCATCAGGAACTTTTCAGCAGCAGCTTCCCCGGTCCATCAGCCTGTCCATTTTGCAGCTGTTCCTGGGAAGCAGCTACAGGAGCAGCTATAGGAGCTTTACTGTATGTATGCTCAGCTGTCTTCTCCCTCAGAGATGCAGAGAGGAGGAGAGGTGCCTTCACATGTCCAGCCTTTCCACACCTCTGATCAAGTCTTTGTATGCTGACATTTCCTTCTCTATGGGCTTGCTTCAATTTATCACTATTAGTGCAGTGGCATATTAGAAAGCTAGACCTTTAAAACTGTACAAATTCAGCACAGCTACTTGGGAAATTGAAATTATGATGGGGTAGTATTGTGAGGCCTTTAGAGATAGCACTGACTACAGCTGTAGCACTGTGCTCAGTCCTGGGTTAGAGAGGATTGTGCAGAAGAGGAAAAGGAGGAAACATTCAGGGGCAGAACATGAGAATAGTTACAGTCCTCGTGAAGAGGAACTAGAAAGGCTGAGGTTGTTCCGTCACAGAGAATAAGTCAGCATGAGTAACACAAAGTATAAGAAGCAATGAATGAGTGAGATTGTTATTTCTATTTTCATGGATGGGATGGTAAGATCTGAATGATTATTTGGTACTTGCAGTTTATTATTATTGTTATTATTATTAATTCCAGGCTCTTTTAGAGCAATTTTTCTGCCATTGGGTCTCAGATTGCTTAATAAAGAATGTATTTTTTCAGATTAATAAGCACTAAATTTGTTAGGCATATCAGGAGCAATATAGTAAAAATAAGTGCTTCTGAAATGCCTGGCAAAGCAGTAATTTTGTGTTTCTACTATGAACAGCCCCATTACAGAAAGAAGAAATAAGTTTTGTAAAGCATTTAATAATATTCAGATTTCCCACTTAAGATGCAATTAGTTGCTGAAGCTTTAGAACATGCTAAGCTCTTATTTTCTGAAAATAACATACCTTCAATTTGACATGTGGGAACAGTGGTCACATTACAAGAATTTAGATCAGATGTTTTTATTAATAGAAATTTATATAGCTTATAGAAAGTCTCTATTGCTAAGAGTGGGCAAACATATGGATAACATAAGAATGAGTTTGAACTTGAAACCTGAAACCAAACTTCAAACTGGCTGAAAATGCTTATTTAACTCTAAAAAATATCTGCCTGCATCTGCAATTTCTAGTCCCAAAATGACACAGGGAAGAAATTACATCATTTCTGATACAAACAAAACCATGGGCATATCTCAAAAAACATGTGCTCTTCTGAAATATAATGTGATTCATCACTCAGTGCATGCTAATCTAAAGTATACCTCTGCATGCTACATATAGATATAATCCTCAGTAAAAGGGAAAAACCAGCTGTCTGGTGACCAGCACAGTTCGCAACAACACTGACAGATTTACACTGTGAACTTTTGTGATGAATATATGAGCTTTAGCTTTTAAGTCTTGCTACTGGAGCTTTTTTTTGGGAAAGTTTTCTGTTTTGCTTGTATTATGTTACATGCATCAGGAAAGCGATCAAAATAATAGTTTATGACTTTACTCAAAGAGAGACTAAAATGCTGGACTACTTTATCAGTACTTCTCACAATCTAAAGTTTAATTTTTTCTAAGTCTTTTCTCACCAAGGCTCCTTGCCTTTCCATCAGGAGGCTCTGGCAAACACACAGGGGTTTTTATAAGAGCCAAAGTGTGTTAGGAAGTGGGCCACTTGGACTGCAAGAGCTCCAAGAATGCAGCTGGAGTACAGCACTATTTTATATGGCACATTTTATCTGGCATTAAAAAGGAGTAAGAAGTGCCAACGTGGTCTGTCACCACACCTCCAAAGTGAAACTGCAATTTTATCTGTGGCCATTATGACCTGGTCTGGAGCAACATAGCATCATACATGTTGAGCTTGTATTAATCTACTGACTTTTGTGTGTATATCAATACTAATATATTTTATGTATTTGGTAACTGGCATTTACTTAAGCCAACCTTTATGACTATTACTACCACCAGAATAAAAAAAAAAACATTTTATTTCTGTTATTGAATGGAAGATTTTATTTGGCTATTTTTTACTATTTATTTTGTTTGTCTTATAAAATAACATTGGCTACAGCCTGATCTGATCTTATTTACAGTGGCATTAATCAGGGATGTGTCTATTGAAGCAAATGGCATTATAAGAGGATTAGGCAGGGGAAACTGAGATAAGAAGCAGGCAATGGCAGCCCTGTGTTGTTCAGAGCTGGTATTCTGCCACAAATGAGTATTTAAAGAGCTACAGGAGGAGGAGTGATCCCAGGCTTTTAGAAATGCCTGTAAATGGAGTGCAATAAATACACAACAAATATGTCTGGAAGTACAAAAACAAAAGGTTTATATTCCCTTTTTGTATTCATTACCAGGGTAGCAAGTGATATAAAAATGACTGTCCTGGGCCTGATTCTGATCTCCCTCATTATCAACTGGGAGAGCTGCCTGGCTGTGAACCTGCTGGGAGATTAGAGTGAGGCTGTATGTGCACTGATTTCCTAAAATATGTGATTAGTCATAATCACGCTTCAAAACACTACACCCATTCTTCTAAGCATTTTTTTTATGTACTTAAAGAAGGTTATCTGCCCACCTGAAAGTTAGGGAGTTTTTAGTATTTCATTCTATAGATAACATTTTGTGGGTCACAGGGAGAATAATATTTTCCTGCATTTTTAACAGATACAGAAAGAGGAACAAGAAGAAGTCCCACATCTTGAAACTCAGCCTATGAGCGCTTGTGCTTAATGAAGGTCAAAAAAGTGTGGATTAATATATTGTGAGCATGAAATAGCCTATAGCACTCACTCCTGCACTCATCTTGGCACTGACATTTCACAAGATTGTTTCACCATCAGCAAGAAGCCCTGTGTAGGGTATTGAAGAACTTGCCCAGTTCTGCCCAAATGCTGGAGGCCCTCTGCCCCACGTCAAAGAGTGGAGGGCAGGCCATGTCATCATCTGCAACACAGTGCTGGGCAGACACAGGTGGACCAAAGCAGCATCTTCCAAAGATCCACTTATGCCATGTGAGTTAGCCCAATACCATTTTTATATGCTAAACTGAATGATATCTTGCAGCCTTATACTGATGATAAATGGCAAATCCTTATGTAGTCAAGGTGAAAAGCTTAGCCCATTTAAGTACAGTAACTTATTGCTACGTCTAGTATTCATTCTGTTGTACAAACCTCATTTGTTAAACAGAGTCCAGACTGTGCTTTTGGCAAGTGGTGTTACAGTAAGGTGTGCCTTTGGTTTGTTGCTATATGTTATAGTAGAAAGGAAAGGATAGATAAAAGGACTACCAAGGAAAAGCATGTTCTGGAGACTGAGTGGATGTGGAGAAAGGCAGGCATCACCCTCTCTCACCTGCAACTGCTAACCACAACTCTGAGTACACTGCCGTGCAAACATCAGTAGTGGTTTTCAGTTGGGCAGAAATCTCTCTGTTTCAGCAGTTATGGTGAGGACTGCACAGAGAAAAGCTTTTCCTATGGACTCATCTGGCAGTCTCCTTCAGTCCTGCCATGAAAGAACAGCTGTTTCTGATGCAGATCTTGACTGTTGCCTTCCTGCACTTGTGTGACTGAGTCTCTTCCATGTTAGCACCTTTTTATTCCAGCCCATGTGACAGGAATGTCATCCTTGTCATGTGAAGGTCCATTACTTGGGAAGTTCAGGGTCCCCTGGAAGGCAGAACAAATGGGAAAGGGGGTTGGCATGTGTCTCTGTGTGTGAGAGAGCTTCATGTTTACGTCATTTCCCATAGGCTGCATGGCGGAATCCAGATTCCCTCTGGGTCTAATTGATACACTTTGTATTTGCTGATTGTTATATTTCTGATAATAATCTTTTGCTTTCATCAGATCTTATTTGTTTTCTGGTATGGAAAGCCATTTGTGTGTAGCTGTGACTTTAAGGGGGCTGAAATCCAAATGCTATGAATTGATGGGCACAGTCACAGAAAAATAATGTATGCAAAGTTAGTACGGCTTTTTCCAAATGACTTCCTTCTTCATCAGTGTTCCAGGGGAGGAGAAGAGGTGTACAGTTTTAAAGCATGAGGAAGCACCAGGCAGTCGGTGGGAAGGCATGATCAGGCTGCAGTTCTGTGACATGGTTCCTAATGAGCAGGAATTGACATCCATTACTTCAGCATGCCAGATCAGTCCCCGCTCTCCTGCTTCCTCTTTAACCACTACTTCAAAAGCGTTTTTTAAACTCCAGGCTGCTGGAGACTCACAGGCTTCACAAAACCACAAAAGCATATACGCAAGCACATATGCATGAAGAGCAATGAGATGATAACTGTTCCACTCTGTCATTTAATGCTTGTAATTTAGAAGAGATTATTCATCTTGGTTTGCTTTGACAGAAAAGAAGGGGATTTTTTTGAAATATATTTTCCCAGATCAGAAGGTTAAGAACAATTTTGTGCCTGCTGAGGAGGAAAAAAATGAAAAGAACAAGAAAGAAATGGGGGAGGAGGTAAGGAGAAAGAGAAAAAGTCTATCCATATCTGGATTTCAGAAGGATGGCCCCAGCAGCCTCATTCTTCCCTCCTTCCCTTCCTCCCTTCCTCGCTCCCCCCCGCCTTTGTGTGCTAAAGTTACAACCCAAGGACTTGGAGACATTTCAAAGGAGCGTCACTAATGAAGACCACATGTGCACTGTTCCTCTTGTTTAGCCCGGAACAAAGCTGAACTGTAAGGACCTCCTCTCTCCAGGGCCAAAACCAGGTCTCTCCCTCTTCTAGATTACCCACCCACAATTTATGAATGAGGCTTTCTCAGGTAATTACCACTTGGTATCAGAACAGTTCCAGGAGGAAATCAATCATTTTTCCAATAGAAAGCCATAAGGCAGAGAGCAGGAGTTTCCTTTGCCAAAAACATCAGTGGCAGCACTGAAACACCTCTGTGTTCGACAGTGCTGCAGCCCTTGGCCTTTGTTCTTGCACAGCAGCAGCACATTTGGTGTAGCATTTCTTCATTTGCTTTAGGGTTGCCTCTTCCACAATGTCTCCAGAGCTGCATGGAGGCAGGTTTGTACAAGGAAGTGGGATGCAGCAAGGTTTGCTTTCTGAGCAGCATCAACCGAGTAGGACACTGAGATCCAAGACCAAAGCATGTAATTTCTCATCTCTGCCCGCAATTAACTGCATTTCAAGAAAGACTTTCACCAAGTACTGGGCAGCTGATATTCACAGTGGCAGTTTTATCAGCCAAAAAAAAAGGAAACTGATGCCTAATTTCATGTCCACTCGGTGCTCCTTCCTCAACGATGTCTTGAAGCTGTGGCCATCTAGGAGTGAAGCAAGTGGTTGAGGGCTTCCTGTAAGAGGACATTTGTGACCTTGCTGGGCACATGAAGGGGCCAGTCTTTGCCCCTGCTGGAGCTTCTAGTGCCCTCATTCCCTGATGGAGGTTAACAGCAGCACTGAGGGACAATGCTGGACAGGAAGGGTGGGCAAGCCTTACCCCTCTCAGATCTTCCTTCTGAAAGGAAGACATCAGTGCAAGGTAGTATTGGTCTCCTTAGACAAATCAGCTGGCAGCCCTTAGATTGCTTTCATATTGGAGCCCAGGCTGTGTCACTGGGCAACTGGAGCATGCTCCTCCCTGCATGGCATGTCTGCAGGAAGAGAAGCTGCAGGAAAGTGGCTGGGAAAGGAATAATCTTTGGGCTTTTATTTCACAACCACTTTAAAAAAGCTGGGGAGTCCATAGGAGAGGAGGCAAGATTGACTATGTGAATCATAGAACCATAGAAGTACAGAGTGGTTTGATTTGGAAGGTACCTTAAAGATCATCCGGTTCCAATACCCTGCCATGGGCAGGGACCCTTCCAGTAGACCAGGTTGCTCAAAGCCCCATCCAACCTGACTTTGAACACTGCCAGGAATGGGGCATTCACAGCTTCTCTGGGCAACCTGTGCCAGTGCCTCAGCACACTCACAGTGGAGAGTTTTTTGTAATGT
This sequence comes from Agapornis canus, assembly GCA_036873685.1. Taxonomy (NCBI): domain Eukaryota; kingdom Metazoa; phylum Chordata; class Aves; order Psittaciformes; family Psittacidae; genus Agapornis; species Agapornis canus. Next base: position 22,333 of record JBAFWW010024601.1, read on the forward strand.
CTAATCTAAATCTCCCCTCTGTCTGCTTAAAGTCATATGAAGGGACCAACCTGCTGAGGGGACTGGGAACATGGCATATATCTTCAGTTTAGTTTCATAGCAAGAATCAGCCTGCTGCAGATGTGCTTTGTATGCACAGGTGCACTTCATGCTTAGATTCATTGGCCAAAGTAGATTCATTGGCCAGTGTATTCTGGCAGAAAGATCTCAGGGATGCTAATTTTCTAGCCTGTTCATTAAAATACATGATGGGGAATCCAAATCTCTTAATCTCACAAATGCTCACAAAACTCTCTGGAATTAAAAGAAGCCAGCAGCTGTGGAAAAGAATAAGTTAGGACACAAACAAGTTGCCCAGAAGATAGATACCTACCTACCTACAAGCTGACAAACTCATGGATACTTGACCACAGAGCAAGACAAAAGCACTCATATGCCCAACCACTGTGGAGGCCCTCATGGGCATAACCCTGCTGCTGTCTCAGACAGTTGAGTGCTATGATGAAATAAATAAATGCGAAGAAAAAAATAAAACAAGCAAATAAATGTGAACAAGTTCAAAGCCAGTGTATGGTAGTGGTTGCTGCTAAAGCTGTACCTATTTTCTGACAGGAAGCTCTTCCGACACAACTGCATTTCAGAGACATTTCTGGTTACTCACAGTATAGGGGTTTGTTTATATTATATGAATATATTCCTGTGTGTGAAACTGCTAGTATTAAAAATAAATGGGAAGAGGGAAGTGGATTCTATGGAAAAGTGGCTACAGAGAAAAAGAAGTGACCTCTGTGTGTTGGTTACTGAGAAAAAAATTAGTGGGAGCATTTGAAGGATCAGAGGACTTTTACAAAATTACTTTTAAGTATGGGATTAAAACATAGTATATGTATGGAGGAAGACATAGTCTGAGGGTTGGTTTTTGTTCATAAGTGCTTTAGGGTTAACAAAGCATTCCAGGGTTTTATGAAAGCACTTTTAAACAAATAAACATTACCCTGCAGTGTTTACAAGCTAAGCACTTCAACATAATCTTCATGCATGAGAACCTGAAAGGGAAACTGGTTGAAAGCTCATGATAAACTGTTTTGTTTAATTGCCTAACCTTATGGCAGCAGAGAAAAGCAGATACAATAAGTAATGAAAAAGTGTAAAATTTTAAATTCCCAATGCATTCCATCAGCTGCAGTGCAGTTTGATCATCAATGTGGAGCACATAAATATTCCCATCTGGATTTTTTGCTTTTTAAGTGGTAGCTGGACCTTTTCTGAATAATATCAAAATGGTTGAGATTTCTTTTCCAGGGTAAGGTGACATTATTTGTGCAGACCAAAGGATTGCCATAGCCCTTGAAGCCTCTGCAGGCAGCAGTGTCTTCATTAAATAAAGCATCCTAAACATTTCTGTTGCTTCTGGATTCCTCTTCTTCCCACCAGTTTTTTTATTTGCTGAGTATCTTGTCTGCCTTCCAAACACATTATGAAGTCCTTAGATATAAACCAGCTTTGATTTCATTAGGTACTGATAAAACTAGATTGAGTAGATAAGGGCTGTATTCCTGGGGAGAGGGGGAGAAAGCTCTGCAGTATGGTTATGAATAGGAAAGCAATGGGGAGCTCCCCTGGAATCCTTCCCACCTGGCCAAAAAGGGATCATCCAACCTTTACCAGCCACTTTGCTCTAGGGTACAGGAGTGCTTCCACACAGCCCCTCTCTGGCCAGAGGCCGGGGGGTTCAGCTTCCTTGGTGGTTTATATTCCTCATTCTGAGTTCAGGTGTGGGTGTTTTGGGTGGGCTTATGCTGTTTCTTCATGCAAGGTGCAAGGAGTCAGTGTCCAGGTAGTCCCGGTTGGCATTGTCTGTCCCAAGGTTACTCAGCATAAAGTTGATTTTCCTTATTTCTTCTGACCCCAAAGGGACCTGGTCTTTCACAGTGTTCCATGATTTCATTTTTTTAGGCATGACTGGCTTTCCCAAGTGATTTATCTTTATAAATGTTACAGAGTAAGTGAAGGATGCAAAGTGGAAAAAGAAAAAAAAAAAAAGAAATTATTTTACCCCAAATTGTAAACTGCTTCTTTGAATATTTTTATTGTGTAACAGATACTGCCTTCATTGCTGAGTTCCCCTTCATTTTTCAAAGTTGGCCTAACTGCCCTGTCTTCTGCTGCCACCTGAGGCAATGGAAATGCCACCAGACACTAATTCCATAAGCACAGCCCCAACATGGGTTACCACCTCTGCCACACCTCCTCTGGGCTGTTTTATACAGTGGAATGAAAAAGACACTGACTGACTCCACAATCTGTTGGATCAGTGTCAAAATTAACCTTCTCTCTGAAGAACTATGTACACAAATTAGCAGTGATGCTTTGGGTGTTGGTAACCTTTCCCCCTTTACATATGCCATGAGCACTGCTCTGCAAAAACACAGATGCCACTACAATGCATGCATGTAAATTCATTTTCCACATCCATGGTTGATTCAAACATAGATACACGTGGCAGTAGGAAGGCTTGTTTGAAAACATATCTTCTTATCAAAGGGGATAGCTAATATTACAAAACAAGAAGGAGAGCATTATGCTTTCATTTTGCTCCTGCAATAGTGGTGTGCAAGAGCTGCGAAGTGAGAACTCATTTTACATCTTTACATCATTGTCACAGCAGTACCACCTGTGGAAGCCTGGTTGATCCATATAGCAGTAACATTTTCAGTAAGTGAAGATTAGCTCTGGAGCTCCAGTATCTATTTTATGCCACTGCAACCCTTTCTTCTTTTTTTTTTTTTTCCATTAAATTCTCTGTGTCTCTTGACTCATAAGTGCCAATAGCGTTCCCCTATCTCTTTAAAACCACAGTACTGACTCAGTCTGTTTGGAGAAAGAAAGCTATTTCAACTTACAGGTTCAATTCCTGTTGACTCAAAAGAGAGGAAGAAAATGCAGAGACTGAGAATGAAAACATTTCTCATTCCAGAAGTTACCAACAGGCAAATGCCATTAAGAAACGGATGGCATTTGTTCACAAACTTTTAACAATATTTTTTCCCAGCTAAGGTTTAGCTCTGCATGTGTTTTCTGCTGCTATGAAGACAAGTGAATCTGGATGTGCTCTTTGCTTCACGAGTTGTATAAGACAGCTTGCTTCTTGTCTGGGATCTCAGAAAGGAGCCTAAGCAGGGCTTGTGTGTTGTCCCATTCTTACTGAGGTATGTGCAGGATCTCTGCTGTCAAAATTAACATGGCTCCCACTTCCCCAGCCATTTGGCCAAAAGCAGAATAATCTGCTTAGGCTGGCAGGGATTTCTTTTTCCAGCACACTGTGGTTTTCACAATTCAACTTTATGGACTTCAAAATCTCGTGTCACAGGTTTGTGTAAATGTGATGGAAAACGGGAAGGAAAAAATGCTGCTCAAATAATAACAAAACCATTGTTGGTCATTGCTGTGGTTCAGACAAGGGCTGGTGTGGGTAAAGTAGAAACATCTAAGTAGGAACCCCTAAGAGAAAGTCTGGCAAATGGATTGGATGTAAAGCAAGACTTCTTTCTTCCCATCACAACGCCATTTCAGAAACTCAGTTCTGGAGACCTTTCTGCTGATTGTCATAGAAGCATGAGACTTAGAAGAGTTGTCTGGGTCTCTCCTTTTCAGCCATCGTCTTTCTTCTACTGTGGTCTCCCATGGAGTACAGCACGAAGAAAATAGAAAGACCCCCACTGATCCATCCAAGAGGAGGCTTTCTTACTGAGGGCCTGACCACTGGTGCTGCAGTGGGAATTGCTCGTTTCTCTGCCGCAGGAGTCCTCCTTGTGCAGATTTCAGTCTCATCCACATATGTACCAGAAATGCTTCAAAGTGTGACTGCTCCTTCCCACCTCCTCAGCAAAAAAATCATCTCTAGGGAGATGGGAATTATATGTGTGATAATATAGCTGTCTTCCACCAGCCTCTGGGCACTGATTATCAAGTATAGCAAGTGCTGTCTCCTGTGCTACTAAGCTCATTGCCTTTCCACCCTCCAGCACAGAGTTTGTTAAGGGATTTTTAATGCCTCATGCTGCATCTCCATGAACAGGAAAACTGAAGGGATTTGATCAAGCAAGGGGTTTTAAGATACTGATCACATCCTGTGCTAAAAACAGGCCTTTGTGCATGAAAAATGCATATTAATATGGTCATCTTAAAACAAACAGCACTGTACATTTTTCATCGTGAAACTATCGGTTGCCACTGATAGTACTTGAAATGCTAAACTGAATGGAGGTGAGGGGTGAGAGGAAGACAATGGACACACAGAATGTAAAGCCAGCTCACTGACAAAATCGAGCACTTGCTGGAACAGTTGTCAAATGAAGATTGATCCTATGAAAAGAGGGAGACTTTCCCCAGGCCCTTCCCCATAAACAGGGGACTGCATAATGCCAGGGATGGGGAGGAAGAGACCACAGTAGTGCAGGTCTGGGTGTGCATACAGCAGTTACAGAGGAGCCTTGCATGATTGAGCCTGCAAAACCAGCCACATTTTAAATGTTCTTCTAAGGCTCTCCCTTAGCAATTATTAAGAGATTTCCTACAAGCACAGGAGTTCATCTGGGGATTTCTTTAGCAGCTGGTTATTTCAAAACCAGCCATTGTCCTTCCCTAATCTGAATTCAGATCAAGCCAGCTATTAATGTTTGCATTGCCTTCATTAGAAAGTCTTATTTTTAATTCCTTTGCATCAAGGTACATATACAATGAATATAGGGCCGTAACACAACCTTGACACTGAAATGTGAGAGCACAACATTACTTTATTGTGCATATCAAGCAAGGGATTCTTGCCCCCCATTCCTACAGGTGTAAGAGGAATGTGCATTAATTTAACCAGTTTTAAGATTTCTTTTAAAAAAGGTCTTTTTTTTGCATCTTTTTGTCCAGATTCTCATACTTATTTACAGCTATTTTCAGACAAAACCAAGCAGATGCTGTGGTATCTGAGTCTATATAGCTGAGTTTTGTTTGCTTGAGTGTAAATTTGGCTTATGAATGTGAACAGAAGGTAGCTGTAAATCTCCAGCTAAACTTCTATTTAGGTGTCAGACCAACAACATTGTTAATTTGAATTGTATGATATCACTTTAAAATTAATGATTATTAATTGTTACTTGTTCTATTTTTTTTAAAGCCTGTATTTATTACTTTTCTAAGAGCAATAACTTAAGACCTGATCAATAAACTGTGTAAAAACAAATATTCCCATTCCAACCAAAACATAACCTAGATGGACCCTAAGATTATGAATTTAAATGGAAAATGCAAGTGTTCCCTTCAAATACCCCTACTGGGTGGGCAATGGGGAGGGGGTTTGTGTCCTGTTTATAATAGACTCCATCACAGCTGAAAAGTAGTTCCAATTTAAATACAGTGACCACTGAATATTGGGTTAACTTGCAAGCTTTCGACTCCTTACTAAGCCTACCTATCCCTCTGTGGGGTTTGAGTCAGACTGCTCTTTCTTTCTCAGATCTTTCCTCCCATAGTCAAAATTCTGCAAGGCCAAATTTGGGCCCATTGCTGCTCTTGTAATAGGTGACTCCAGATGAGAATCTAGTAACCCTGGTGCTGTAGGGCACAGCAAGACGTATTTTCTCTGGTGCTGTAAGTCTGATCCAGCCCAGGGTTTGGATTGACTGAGAAGGGGCCCTTTTGGCTGCAGAGCAAGTATTCTGGTGTAGAAAGAACTGAACAATTACCTCACAGTAATGCCTCCATGGAAAAATGCTTGCATTGCAGAGCCTTAGTAAGAAGTGTAAGAACTGAGCATAAAGCATAATAAACTTCTCTGAAGACCCTATGCATCTGAAGCCAATAAAGGCTCGTTTCAAATGTGTGATTGTAGATGCATGTGTAAAGAGATACTGTATATGTAAGATGTATACTCCATGATGAATGGCAGCTGTAGTTGCATCTTTCCTTAGGGACAAGGCAGAATAATGACTGTTCATAAGCACTACACTTTGGTTAGGCTAATTACTAAGAACTACATGAATTTACAACGAATTTGCTATAAATAATTCATCCAACATATTGAAATCTAGTTTTATATTCACTTAGTGCATAATATAGAATCATAGAATAGTTAGGGTTAGAAAGAAACTTAAGATCATCTAGTTCCAACCGCCCTGCCATAAGCAGGGACATCTCACACTAAACCATGTCACCCAAGGCTTCTTCCAACTTGGCCTTGAACACTGCCAGGGATGGAGCACTCACTTCCCTGGGCAACCCATTCCAGTGCCTTGCCACCCTAACAGGAAAGAATTTCTTCCTTATATCCAATCTAAACCTCCCCTGTAAACAAATGAAGGACTTAATAGCCAGGCACAAATCTTTGAAGCTAAATGTGGGCTCTGACCCCAGTCTTGAAAGTCAAGGCCCTGGTACCTGCTGAACTGTGCGCTGACAGGCCTGATTCCCCCTACCTCTGGATATTTGGGGCCACTGAATCCTTCTCACCTCTGAAGTGGTCCAAGGCATGAGTTAGCAGAGTATTAGTTCTCTGTAGTCACTTTGTCCAGGCTGGCTGAGTCAACTGATTTTGAAATAAATACAGGATGCTGTAAAGCCCCTTTGTGCAAACACAGGTTTTCTTCACTCCCAGGGAAACATGGCCAGCAGGAGTGAGACTGCATCCCCTCTGCATCAGTCAGACTGAGAGCAAGGCCCTTGATCTCCTAAGAAGCCAAACCTGAAAACGTTGAAGTCTAAATCCAGGCTCAGCTGTGGACTTCAAATGCAGACATGAGTCTCTGCTCCAGAGCATTTAATAGGCTTATTGCCTTCATAAACATTTTCTAAACAGATACTCTAAGTACAGACTTTATGATAGCCTTTTAAAGCAGAACCAAAACCTTATGAAATTGCTATTTGTCACTGGAAATAGCCAAAAGCTAGGTAAAAGCCCATCTTGTGAGAAGTTTGTTTGATGAATGAGAGCTGAAGAGCAATGATTACATGGGAAACAGCTCCATGTCAGTCAGTAGCACACGTGGCTGGGTCACCCTTTGCCGTTAACTCTGGTATCTGCACTGCACTCATTCCCGCTGGGGCTGTTCTGACACCATGTGTGATTTGGAGACAGACAAGGCTCAGCCTTACCTGTGACCATCTGTACTTGTCTCTGTAACACTGTTAAGCAATCACAGAGATTTCCTAGGCAGTGCCCATGACTGCACACACTGCTCTCAAGTGCTGTCCCAGTGCTGCTACAGAAGCAAGGGCTATTGCACAGAGAAGTTTGCAGAGTAACAATTGTAGAGGTGGACAGCCTTTCTTCACACAGAAAAGTGGTAAAGAAGTTATTCAGTGCAGTTAAGCTTGATGTCAGAAAAAAAGAGTATTGCTTGGCTTTAGGGAAAGTTTAACATGCAACAAGCTGGCAGTTGCTCTGCCTCCAGGGATTGATTTGCAATTTGGATGATGAATGGAAAAGATGTGGAGTTGTCCTTTGAGTATGCTGGCTGACTTTAATGCTGCACCAAGAAACATGCGACCTCTTCAGATCCTCGCCTCAGTGTTGTGTGAAGCCTGGTTAGGAAGAAGCACGACAAGTGCTGCTCTGATGGCTGCTGACAGGAGGAGGGAAGGAGAGCAGAGCTGACAGTGGCAGAGCTCATTTACAGATCCCAGCTCAGGAACTTCTTCCTCTGGGTTCCTACTGTGTGTGGGAGTGGGAACTCTCAGTGCAGTAGATGGGGCTGCCAAACATCTCTTTCTGTCAAAGAATTGAAGGAAGGCTGTCTGAGGCATGTTGGCCTCTTTTCATAGGTTTCTCTGTGTGGCAAAGATGATCGGGGATGCAGCATTTGACCAATGTACATGGCCTGCCTTTTTGAATCAGAATTAAAACCTAACCAGAGATCATAGATTCATACACTGATAGAATAGCTTTTGTTGGAAGGGACCTTTAGCTCATCTAGTTCCAACTCCCCTGCCACAGGCAGGGACACCTTCCACTAGACCAGGTTTCTCAAGGCCCCATCCAGCCGGGCTATGAACACTGCCAGGGATGGGCATCAGCCACTTCTCTAGCCAGTTCTGTTCCAGTGTCTCACTGCCTTAACAGAGAAGAATTTTTTTCCTAATGTCTAATCTAAATCTGCCCTCTTTCAGTTTAAAGCCATTCTCCCTTTTCCTGTCACCACATGCCTTTGTAAAAAGTCCCTCTCCAGATTTCTTGTAGGCCCCTTTTAGGTATCGGAAGGCTGCTCTCCCTGGAGCCTTTGCTGCTCCAGGCTTCAGAAGCCCAGCTCAATCAGCCTGTCTTCATAGAAGTGCTCCAGCCCTCTGATCATATTCATGGCCTCCTCTGGACTTGCTCCAATGGGTCCATGTCCCTTTAGTTCCAATTTAGAGTGTGATGGAAAAAAGAAAAAAGCCAGTGGCAATCAGTCTCACCCTCTCCATTTTCTCTGCAAGGGTTATACTGTATTTGTATAGTATATATTTGTATATATATAGTATATATTTGTATATTTGTGTGCAAATGCTGGCCCTGCCACTCTGGAGAGAAGGCAGAAGCTGCCTGCCTGAATGGGACAGACAGCAGCATTCCTCTGGACCCGGGGATGAGGGTGGGGTTTGATCAGCCAAGAGAGAAAAATGTCAACATCTGTCTGTCACTGCATGGCAAATGGCCAATTATCATTTTTTTCTCCCTGCCTCCCTAAGCTGCCATCAGACAAAGCCGCTGAGCTCCCGGCTTTGTTGCCTGCACCATTTCCCACCACTGCTCCACCTCTGATATGCTAATAGCAAAACTGAATGGTTTTGTGAGGCTGAAAAGGATCTTTGGGCACATTCACTGGGTCAACAATCCCAACTGCTGTGCTGGGGCTCAGACTGCTGTGCCTGAACAAGGGTGCCAAGGGACTTCCCTCCCCCCTGCTCCTCCTTTAACAAAACAAAACCAGAATAGTGGAATTAACCATCTGGCTTTCTTGGTGCCCAGAAACTTACCTGAACAAATTATGACATGAAATGGTCCCTTCAAATACTTTCTAGACTGACGAGTGACAAGCTGGGCTATACTCTCCACCATAAATTGTTGCGTCCCTACCTGCAATCTGGGAGCTGAGAGAGGACTTCTCTGCTTCAGAGCACTACAGAACAGCTAGGTGGTACCAAAATACTTTTGTGCTTATGCTGTTGGCTTTGCGCGCCTTAGAGCAAAAGTAACGCTGACAAACAGCCTTTTGTTTAGAAAATAAGCCCTGTTATACATGCAATGCCAGACACAGAAAACAAACTTGATGACCTAATCCCGTCTATTGTGTAGTAATAGTAACACACTTAAGTAGTGATTCCAGATCTGGTTGAAGAAGGATTACTAAATTTGTTGGGTGATGAGTTTCCCATTCACTGATGCTGTGGAAGTGCCAGGGGAAACAGGCTGCAGTGCCCAAGAAAATCTGCTCATAAACCTGTGACATTTATTTTGAAGCATTTAACATTCATAATAAGTCACCTGAAGTAAGTGTGAATGTTATGAATGATTGTCCTGGGTTCAACAATAACAGTCAGTTTTTCTCCTCCTTAGTAGCTGGTGCAGCACTGTGTTTTGACTTGACCTGGGAACAAAACTGATAACACTGATGGTTTTAGTTGTTGCTAAGTAATGTTTATTCTGACCAAGGA
>JBAFWW010024605.1:0-23109 GCA_036873685.1 Agapornis canus
AACAACCAAAACCATCGGCCTTATCAGCCTTGTTCCCGAGTTCAGTCAAAACACATCTACTGAAGAGAAGAAAAACTGACTGCAACTGCTGAACCCAGGACATGAGATGAAGGGCCAAGGGATGTCCACAAAGCCTCAGAAAAGAGCATTGCAACAGTGCAGATCAAACACAAAAGCTGAAAGGTGTGTTCTACTAAGAAGCAGCTAGAGCTTTTGTGCAATTAAGGTGGGTATGTTTAATTTCACTAGTTTTACCTTAGCAAAACTGATGTGAGATTTGATTTTACTTTGTTTTCTGTTTTATCTTCATACTTGGCTGCAATTCAGAGTAAATAGAACTAGGACAACTTTACTTAGGGAAGTCAAAGAAACCTGTTCTGGAAGGAGAAAAAAATAATTGAGAAAGCATGAGTTTAGTTATCCTATTCATTTTTAATTAATGTATTGAATTTGATACTGCAATTCTGACACTAAGGTGACAGAATGAAAGGCCTTGTCTGACTTCTGTTAGGGGACTTTAATTTATATACCTTAGTTTCCAATATAAGGAAGGGCAGAGAGCTAGGCTTATCCAAGCTGGGTTGCTGGAGACAGCCCAAATTTTGATGTTGTGCACGTTTACAATAGGAAGCAGTGGTCACAAACATGATGAGAAGACAGGCCTGGGGTTTTAATCTCAAACATACTGTGGACAATAAGTGGCACTTTCTTCAAATCCCAGAAAGGGGAATATAAGGGTCTCTGACCTAGTTGCTTCATTCCAGGAGAGTACCAAGAATTGCAGTAAGATTAAACAGACGCATCCTCAGCCCAGGCAAAACAAAAACTAATCCATGTACCTGAAAGTCTTAGAGAAAACCCAAATTTCATGTTACAATACAGTGAAATTCAGAGATTTAAATAAACCTTCCAAGTCAAGTTATTTGAAGCTATTATGTCAATTTTTAGATTATATTCATTCTGATAGCTAATTGTTTTTTACATATTCACCTTTAGGTGGAAGAGGTAGGAAAGTACCCAATATACACTCAGAAACTTATAAATTCCTACTGAGTCATAACTCAGGCTTAGTAAATCAGAATTACCCCAAAATCTTTGTCTCTAATGTCTGGGAAAATAAGGAAAAAAACCCTGTTCCTATTTAATACATATATTTTATATAATAACCAGTGAAACTAGACCCAAACAATGCTCAGAGCCTGATTTAAGTGAGAAAAAGCAATTAATTACTATTCTGGTCTCAATTTCTTTAACCTAGCTAGTTAGGTTAAAGAAATAAATACATTTTCTCACAGGAAATAATAAAAATCTTAATCTTGATTTAAGTTCTTAATCCATAAGTTTATAAACTGTCCTACAAAATGGGTGAGATATGACAATAGCTAATCTGACCAAGTTTAGTTACAGTTCATAAGCAGAAACAAACCTTGAGTTTAAAAAGAGATAAAAGTGGGTTAGATAAACAACACAGTTATGATAAATTTTCCTCACTGTTATAACTTTCAAAATTAAGAAGATATAGATTACAATTTACCCACCAAAACCCTCATGAAGCTTAGTCTGATTTTAAGCACATAATAACAGCTCCCAGTCCTCTTTTATGCTAAGCAGCTGTGTCTTTTGGGGTATGTATCAATGCACAGAAATTCACAGGAGTCCATCAGTCACACTTATGTGCACCTCTAATTCCTTAAAAAGTGACAAGCTAATTACTTGTGTTAGGTTCAGTATATAAAGCCAAGACTGAAATCTGTAATAAGAATTCATAGCAAGCATTTAGAAGCCTAAAACACGTTGCAGAATGAAGTCACTGTTTGTCTTCATATTTCTATTGGTTCTGGAATTATTGCAAAATATCTCATGAGCTAGGAAGAAAGCAGTTTTGTTTTGCAGATGCTGTATTCATAGGAGTGAATGCTATTTCAGGCTTAAGGGTTACTTAGGTAGGTAGAGGAGGTAATGTAGAAAACACTGAATTCGCAAATCTTTTTCAGCCTGGCATTAGAGTAAGAGATGCTAAAAAGAAGAGAGCATATTTGTTTCATATGTGCTATTATTAAAGAACACAATTAATAATGACGAACATATTAATGAACATATGCCAAAAGGTCTTTGCATAAAATCCTAGGAGACTGTCAAATTTCAATACCTAGTGAATTTTTATAGCCAATATATAAACGTTGTGTGTTACAAATGAAAAGTCAAGTAATTTAAACTATACTGAAAGACTATATTGAATTTTAAATTATACTGAGTGTATTTTAAACTATATTGACTGCAGTTATAGTAAGCATATATACCTAAAACCAGTTTTATATCGTTACAGAATCTCTTATGTTTGTAGCGTCATGCACCAGAGAGTTTAGAAGGCTAATTTCTTGGAGCCAGCACTAGGTGGAGACAGCGATTCACACAATGCTTCCTAACAGACACTTGAGCTGCTGAACCGCAGGTAGCTGCCAGCTAACACGATTTCAGTTTTGTATTCACTTTTTTGCAGACTACTGGGTTACAGCCGTTTGTTTGGTTTGGTTTTTAGATTTTAGTAGCTGTCTCAAAGGAAGCGAAATAGAATGACTCAGGCCTCCCTGAATCTTTCACACACATGTATGCATATGTAAATCACAAAACTCAAGGCAAACTATAAACACAGTACCAGAGTTATATTTCCTGGATTAATATGCGTGAAATTTGCTTAGTAATAGTAACTCTGCTTATGTTTTTAATTTAAGCCATAAGGAAAATCCTTACCTGTGTTTTCAAACTTATTTTTTTGAACTTGATTGAATGAAGACTTTGTGAAATTGAGATTTATTTCGAAATTCCTGGAAAAAAAAACCATGCCAATCAGAGCAATGACTGATCTCACATATCCCATCCTTTCCTTAAACATTCATATGAATGAGTTTTGGACAGTTAAGGGATACTAAAAGAGAAAAGCCAACAGGGAAAGATAATTGCATGCAACTAAACAACTGCCAAGAGACCACTTTGCAGATAATTTGGGTTAAAATTTAAGAATGACTACTGATGCAAGAAGGTATATGGCATCAGTGTGAGACAGCGTGTAATTAGCAGAGAGAAACTACACAGTACAGTCTGCAAATCTGACACGTTTGAATTATCAAAAGTTAAAACCGAAGCATATAGCAAGTCCTTTTATTTGGGTTGCTGTTTAAGACAAAACCAGCTGGAGTTCTTGTGTTGCTGTACTATCCCCCTATTGTCTGAAAGATGGGACCTCCTGGCAATGACATTGTTTTGACTTAAAAATCATTTAGACACCCTGAACTGGAGTGTGGGCTCATTTCCCAGTGGCAATCAAACTTCAGACTTTGAATTTGGCTGAGCCTTGCTGTAGATGTCAGCAGTCTGTGCAGCTATATTGGGACGACACATCCAAAAGGATTCTCATGAAAACATCTGCTTCACTTATCAGAGCCATAGTAGGCATTTGGCAAATTTCACTAGCAGATTGTTGACATTTGATCACAAACTGGCCGGAATTAATACAGCCTGGGCTGATTTCTTTGGGTTTGCACTATTGCATCTTTCAAAGAGAAAAAGAGAAGTATCGATTATTACTGTACTGGTAGAACCTATTAATGGCTTTTGCTCAAAACTGAGAATGCTCATTTGCTTCACCTATCTTGGGCCTCTTCAGCATATTTCTAATTCTCTGTAAGTAGTAAACATACTGAAATGTACAGATTGACTTGACAGCAGCATAACCAAACTAAGCACGATCTTTTTTCAAGCACGATAACAGTTCTCATAGGACATGATGCTGCTGGCCTACAGCTTTTTGCCTAGTGAACAGGAAAAAAAAAATGGAGTTGGAAAACTGCTTGAGGGTCAAAGTCAATGGCTGAGGTTAGTTAACATACATTGACCTCCCCAACAATTACTCACCAAATATAATACAATTTACTACTGGAAGTAAGGAACTTGTATGATTATTATGGCCTTTCCTCTGATTCCATCTAAGTACTCATGGTTTAATCAGAATTATGAGGTTTTGTGCCTGTTTTAGAAACGAGAAGGATCCTACCAATTTTAAATGACTTTGTCTTTAAAACATATTATCAGTACTGATGTCTAGCTTGAAAACAAATGCTTAAGCATACCTGACCATATGAAATGGACCAAAAAGGACTTCTGAAGGTCCTCGCCAGGGCATGGAGGATTTGTGTTTATACTTTGTGATGCATACTGAGAAAAATACAGGATGTCCTTCCAGAATATTTTATCACCAGCTTATTTCAGTCCTCAATGCCTGGCAAATGAACAATAACAACAAAAAAGCTCTCTCAGTCCCTTTTTTTTCAATTACATTAATGTATTCCGTATTTGATATTATTAGAATACTTATTACTAAAAAACACTAATCTAGACCTACTTTACTGGAGGAAGTGTTACAGACTGAGCAACTTGGTGGAAACAAGTACATACCAATACAGGCACCCACCTGCATTGAGTATTGTAGCATTCAGACAACCACAGCACTTATTTATAATTTGCAGTGACTTTGCATTGCCAGAGTCCCTGTTCGACTAGGTAGTTTGTGCTTACCTTTTTTTAGCCTATTTCTGAATGATAGCTATTCCTGTTGTGCTCACAGTACCTTCATTCATTTCCTTTTCAAGAAAGAGGAGGTAATTGCACGCAATCCTGTCTTCCTGATAATAACAACTTCCACAAACCATGCTGGACATGGATATTCACAATAACTTGAGGAAAGGTTCAGGTAGTGGTGGTGGTGTAAAAAGACTGTCAGAAAATACATTATATGAATATATATATCAAGAGTGTATATATATATATATATATATATATATATATGAATGTATATATTTACAATATCAGGGTAACCACGTGCTTTGGATTTGGTTTTGGTAGCAGTAGAAGGAATTTCAGAGCAGTATTCCCCCCTCCCTCCACAGTAATTTGAGCTTCAGCACTCCAAATAAGACATAGATATGCCTGTTTTGTAGGATGAACCCTTTTAAAACCAGCTATAAATTAATTACTTTCAGAAACCCCACTTTTCTCCCATGTTTTCTGAGAAGGCTCCCACTACATGGGAGCAGTTGCATGAATTCCTTCTTACATGGAAAAGCTTTTAAGGTATAAGGAGAGGACCCTTCCTTCTTCTATCAACAATTATATTCTCTCTAACAGTGCAATGAAGCAAACTGCAGTGCTGTATATAATTTGAATGTGACACTATATATAATAATTACTTTGGTGAACCTCAAGTAGCCTGATCAGCACATCCTTAATACACACATATGAAAAAATTAACAGATTAGGACTTTGTTATTGCCAAGGATGAATGTTTTACTTCAGTTGTGAAGCTCTCACACAGCAATGCACGTTCTCTCTTTTTCCACCTTTAGTTTCTTTGTGCTTAATACAGACTAAAGGATTCAAACCTTGATATTTAAAGTTTCAGTCTGAATTCTGTAGTGAAAAGTAATCAGATTTTCAAGGGCTACTTAGTGAGGAGCTTAGAAGTCAGCAGGCAAATCCAATCACTTTTTATATTCAGCTTGAAAACGTAGACTTTAAGACTTAAGCTAAAACAAGTCACTATGTTGAAATTCTATACGATGTTTAACATTTATAATGTAAAGATATTTAATGAAATCTGATGGAAAATAATACTTCCCTTCCACTTTAAGCCATGCCATTTTTCACACATGTGGGATCATGCTACTAATAAATATCTCTCCAAATATATGACTAAATAATGTATTCTGGACTCTTCATGCAGGGGTGAGAAGGAAAGAAAAAAATCCTTTCCCCGTTACCCTAAACAAAATCTTTAGGAAAGGTCATTGCTTTTTGAAATCTCCCTTTTACTTCCTGCCATAACTATGAGCTAACCTCCACCACGGAAGTCCAATATAGCTGAGGGAGACACACTGCATTAGATTGCAGATCTGCAAGTGACACATGGCATCGATAGTGCTGCCCCAAATGGTACAGTTGTTCAAGTACCTACTGGGGGTGACAGGGCTGGCATCCCTCATTTACTGTGGAAAGCAGAAAAGCCTTGTGTGCGGCTTTTTTCTGTCTTGCATTTACACAGTTGGGGTTGGGAGGCAACCCAAAGGGGTGATGACATACCCACTTTGGTAAGGTTGAAAGGAGGTATGAAACAATGAGAGCTGACAGAGTTTGGAAAACAAACCCAGTATGTAGACTCTCAAGTAACTATCTGGAGTGCAGACACTCTCAAGTAAACCATGCGTGGCACATATGCTATCCATGCATCACTTATGTGCTAATCACACCCTTTGCATACAGTCGTGTTCCTTCTCCTGGTCACAGTTCCCTCCACACACTTATTCCTTCATGCTGTATATAGTCTAAACTGTGTTTCCTTGCAGGTTATTTCCAGATTACGTATCTAGCCACTTGTTGATATCAATTGATACGTAAGAGGTAAACGTAGCTGGAATATAGTAAGGGACAGAAGCATGATAACACAATACATGGTCATGAGATCAAAGGAAGAAGGGTTGTTATACCAGCACAGTATCAGACATCATAGAATAGTTAGGGTTCAAAAGGAACTTAAGATCATCTTGTTCCAACCTCCCTGCCATGGGCTAGATTGTTATGTCCAACAGACCAGCGGGGGCAAAAGCAGTCTAAATGCTTGACTGATGTATACAACAAATAAGAACACAACAACAATGGCAGCAATATACATGAACAATGTAAAGGACATGAATCTGAAAAAAAACAAAACCAGTCCTCCAGGATGGGGTTAAATTCCCACCCATACAACCCTCCCAAACTACAACAAAAGGCACTAAGCATTCTCACCTATGCTGTCAGATCCTCTTCAAGACTTCTTCATCAGCCATATGCTGCTCCCACACAGTATCATTTGCAGTATATAAATACAATTACTCACCTATAAAACTACAACCACCTTACATTTTCAGAAAATAAATAATATATACCCTTACTAAAATTCTTGCTGAACTTAAACCACTGGCAAAACTCCCATTGAACTCAATGCAGCTACAATCTGAAGCATAGACTTCAACATCAAAAGGTAAGGTGTTTTCTTTTAATGTATGTTACATACATTTTTTAATACACTGACACAGTAAATGGTATGAAAAGTAAGGTATGTGAATTAGAGTGGGGGCATGTTCCTAATAACTCATAAGCAAAACTACTGCCAGAGCCCTCTAAATAAATAACAGATGAATAGATAGATAGATAGACAGATAGATAGATAGGGAAATATGGGAGGGGGTGTGTGTTAACCTACAATGTTTATTATACTAATATTCAGGGCTCTCCAATGCAGGCATTATAAACTGCTTTTAAAATTTATCCTTTCAGTTCAGACTTCAGGCTGCATTGCTGAAAGACTGCCTTTCAGTCCCTGAAGATCTAATGCACTAATTTAATGCACTGTGGCTGGCCTATTACAGATGATTATAAATTACAGAAGTCCTTGTGTTGCTATAATTTTCTGCAGATTGCTCCTTAATGCCAGAAGGTGCGAAAAGAAGTGTAAACTGCCATTCCTCCTGTCTACACTGGATTCAGCTGAGTTTATAGCCATAATCAGGATACCCCATTTATTTAGTATCCTATATGAAACTCACGACCTAAGGAAGCAGAAGCAAGTTTAGTTCTTTAATACAAAATTACAAGATGGGCTGGATTCTGCTCATTCTTTGGAGCTTTTGCATTTTTCTATCATATCTGTATTCCATTTACATATATATATATGAAATAATACAAAATATTTCCTTCCTTTGAAAAGATGTCAGATTCATTGAGGGCTTTGAGATGCTATTATTATACAGCAGTGGTTCCATGAAAATATGTGGTTTAGAAGAATAAAAAAACCATTGCAGATAAAACTACAAAATTTGTACTTTCTATGGTTATTGCTTTCTTTTTGTTGGGTACATTATTTGCAGGATTAGAGTGTGCTTAAAAATTAACAGCACTGTTCTTTTGTTTCATATTCTGCAGTTCTGGAGACCAAAGGAGCCTCGGGAATTAATTGTAGCCTTCTAATAAACACAATGGTGTAATGACGTATTTAACATAACTGTTTTGTTTGATTCCAAATAAGTTGGGGATTTTTTTCGGATGCAATACTAAAACAATTACCATTCTGAAAAAGGATAATTAATCCACAATCTTTTCACATTAGATCAGATATCCCTAAAGAGTGCCTGCAGATCTGATGGTCTTCAGCTGCTGTGTATTTATTTTTCATTTTTCCTAGTGATGTACCGCCCCATCAGTGCTGACATTTAAATGAGTGAGTATTCAACACAAATGTGATCATTTGTATAGCATCCAATGTGGCACCATACTGAGATGATTGCTTCTGGGAGCCATCCATGGGTTCTCGAATAGGGGGGAAAAGCCAGGCAAAATTTTATCAATTTACATTTTTCTGTGATTAATTTTTATGCAAATAAGGGCCCGACCGTGCTCCCATCTCACCTGAATCATGCGGATCATCAAAGACAAATTGAGCATCACTTATTTAAAAAATAGGCTTTAAACTACTCTACAGCTGTGTTGGAAAATGCTAAGAGCAGGGCATGAACTTTTCTAATGTAACAGGAATAGATAAGAAAATGCTTCTTTTTGCATTTTTGTGCACACTGTGATAAACATGAATCTTAACAAAATCCTAAAAATAGTATTTTATATTCCTTATGCTCTTGTAAACATTTGACTATGGGCATGCTACATAAGGGGATTTTTCCAATTTCAGAATACAAACAAATGTTCTGGTGAAAAAATACCCTGCTTAGTGATGAAAAAGCTTGTATTGGTTAGCATACTTAAAGCACATAGTTTATTTACATTTTTAGGCAGAATTCAAGACCTCAGCCAGTGGCATACTATAGGGGAAAAGGCTTTACATAAACAATCTTATAAAGTCAGAATGAAAGTTGTTAAGACACAGAAATGGGTAAGTTCTGTTTACAAATGCAGACATTCTGTCTCACTGTATACATGCGTCTACCTATATTGGAAACTTAGACTTTCTTAAACAGAAGGCTTTTAAAAGTAATTCAAGGTTGGCAGGTTATACAGGTTGGCATTCTATAATTATAATATACTAATATTGAAGAGTGTAAGTGTGAAAAATGAATCTTGTTATTTACTTCAAAACAAATTTATATTTCTCTTCCTTAAGGAAAGCAACAAAACTGCTTCTTTATGGCATTAAGGAATAAGGCAGTATTATCAGCCGTAATTGTAATTTCTTTGGTTAAGATAACTAGAGCTCAGAAACATGTATACTTGTCCCTCTAATTTGCACTAAAAATTTGTATCTAGGTGTAAGAATGCGTTCCCATGAAAAGCCTTCTCTCAAAGAAGCTGAATTTTGAAAAGGCAGTTTCTCTTCAAATTGTGCTCTGAAAATTGTAATGTGTACCCTCAGTTCAGAGACTCATTTTACAAGTCTTTCCAGAAATCAATATCCCTAAAGCTAATCTCAGAGGAGTAAATGTGATGTGTAATGGAGAAAAGATGGTCTTTATCAGCTAGAGTTTGAAAAAAAGAGGCCTGTGTATCAGATGATCTTATGGCATTAGAGCAAAGATGTCCCCTTACATATGACACATACGAAAGCTGTAATTTTATAGGTTTGATTAACCCACAATTTAATGAGTTACCTTTCATTAAACTGTACAGCTGAATGTACAGTATTTCATATCCAAATAGCATATATTTGCATATATGTGGACAGGATAATTTTTACTGCCAGACGTTCTGCTTAATTCCTGCCAGTCCCATGTCCCTTATTAAACCGCTGGCACAATAGGCACGCTCAGAACTGTAGCAAAACCAACAAGAACGCTGATACTGTTCTCAAGAAACCCAGACTCCCACCCAGCCTCCAGCCAAGAATGCCACAACAAACGCTCAACCTCACATAATTTTTAACCCATTGATTTTGATGTTTATAAATTCATTCCTCTGTCTCCCCCAGTTTTGAGAAAGACTGCACTGTGGTAAATTTGGATTGTATCTCACAGATTGACTACATAAATGATATCATTTCAGTGATTCAGAAAAAAATAAGAAGTTAGGTGAAACCTGAAGCATTAGGAGTGAAGAAAGTTAATTATTAAAATACAAAAAAATCCCCTAAACTTCCTTGAAAAAAAGAAGACCAAGGTACAAAGACAGTAAAACCTGTTAAAAAAATTTCAAGACCAATTGGCCAATTTAGAATCCTACTAAGTGGAACAAAAGTTAAAGTAATTATCATTCACTGGTTTTTAACAAGCTTTAGTGTCTTCTACAGAAAATATCCTCTATGATTGTATTAGTTCAGAAATCTATTAAGAAATCTATCAAGTCCACCTTTTCTATGTGGCAGGTTTCTATATATTATTCTGTCACAGATATCCTCATTAACTGTGGTCATGATGCCCTAGTGGAATAGTCCTGCTATTATTGTACTTAATATATGAAAAAAAAACTATGAAGCAGTTTAAAGTGAGGATGCGGAATCAACTGAAAATGTTAAAAGTGGTATCCTGGTGTTTAACTCCAAATACTTACCATGATAATATTATAGGATATGAAAAGCATAAACAGATTATTTTACCAGCCACTGAAACACATTCTGGGATGGAAAATATCAGATGTTTAATCACATGTGATCATACTGCATAGATTTTAGGACAAGGAGTGGAAGAATTAGACTATAAAATGTATCATCTCTCTCCTCTCAAAGACAATTTGCTGGTACTTACATTGCTGTGGAATGTAAAACATTGTTAAACCCAAACAAAAATAAGCATTTATCATGTCAATGCCTATATTTTCAGTTACAATAAAAAGTGGAGAACCGAAAAGCAAAAATCTGGTTAGCCTAACAAATTTGGCTTCAATAGAGAAGTCTATTTATATCCATTAATTTAAACCAAGTGAGTTGTTTACATATATATATATATATATATGTATATATACACAAAAATGAGGTCTTTATATATATTTATATATATATATATATATACATACACACACACGCATACCTAGATTTTCCACAGACATACCTATGGATTACAACATCCTTTTTGTTGTTAATTTAGGAAGTGGATCAGGAACTGTTAATGGGTATGTGAAGGCATACCATTGGAATCAGAAGTATTATGAAAACTAATTTAAAAAAGCAAAAGAAAAGGAAATTACCAAAGCAACACTGCTGTGACATGTCCCTCCTTCCAGAACGCAGGTGGCAAGTTGCTCCATTTTTGCTGCCGAGGTACCAACCTTTGGCATTAGGCCCATGTACTGAAACCACAATGCTCAGAGGGAAACATTGCATGAAAGACAACAACACACTTTCCTTTCTGGGTATGAGTGTAGTGACCCAGAATCAGAGGATCAAAACAGATGTCCTTAAAATATCTTTTGCTGTGGTAGACACTCAGAAAAATATCTTCTGCTGAAGTTTTATGCCCAGAAAAAAACATGGATATCATGGAAAGACTTTGGAGCTAGGGTGTAGTCAGGTGGAGAAAAACAGGAGTAACCTGGAAAGAGAAGTTCATGAATCTGGACCAAAACAAATATTTGCATGTAAAACTTACAGAGAACTATTTGGCTAAATTCTTTCTCGTTTGCTGCTCTCACACTCTCTCTTAAACCACTGCTTCTGTTACCTAGAATCTTAAACGTTTGTTTTGGTGTAGTTACTTTTATTTGACAGATATTGCACATACGGACTCAGCCAAGATAATGAGGCTAAAATAATTCAGAATTGCTGTTACTACTAGAAGCAAAGACTTGTCAGAGTAATTTTCTGCTGTGCAGGTAACTTTTTTGTTTGGTACATTGTAAAACTATGGAAATAAAAAACCCACTGTGTTTTCATTTATACTTTCCATGAAGGAAATTTCGTTTTGAAGCATTGTATACAACCTTAAATGAAACACTTCGTTATGCTTTCATATTGCCCAATGCCAGCTCGTTCCCCATTTTTGTGCTTTGAAAGACAGAAGTAGGACAATTTTAATCAAAATTTAATTTTGAATTCCTCTTCTCAATAAAAAACCCCACCACTATATATTCCAAATATAATCCTAATTAATACACATTTGATCTACCCCCCATCAGAAGATTCCATGCTGCAGTGCTCTATCAAGACCAGCATGCCCTCCAAAACAGCCAGAACTTCCTGCAGTACAGAACTGCTGGTTATCTGATACACTCTGGTACTGCAAAATCTGACCCAGAAGCTACAGACATAAGGATTCAAAGTATTGGCTGCTCACTGAGTAACAGTCAGTCAAAGAGAACTTCAGATATCTATTAATCCAACTGCATCCAGTCAGTTTTTGAATATCTCTAAGGATGGAGACTCCACAACCTCCCTGTGCCAGTGCTCATCCACCCTCACAGAAGAGACATTTCCTATTTTTAGGAGGAACCTTCTGTGTTTCAGTTTTCCCTATCACTGGGCACCACTGAATAAAGCCTGAATCCATCTCCCTTCAAATACTTTTACTCACTGAGATCTCCTCCTTAGCCTTCTCTTCTCTAGGCTGCACAGCCCCAGCTCTCAGCCTCTCCCTGTTGTATGAATAATCCAGTCCCATAAATCTTGGTAATCCCAGTGAAGTTTATACTCTTGGACAATTTGTTATAATCAGAATAGTCTTGGGAAAATAAATGTAAAATCCAACTAATCTGATATATTAGAGAATGTCAGCCTAATTTAAATGTAGACTTCTCTATGCAGATACCTGTACACATTGCTAGGCTCCAAGTTAAAGAAATACAGATTCTGTTTCTTGCTGGCCTTTGACAAATCATTTGTCTATGCCTCTGTTCCCCCACACCCTCCCCTTAAAAAGAAAGTACTACCTTGATTTGTAAAGTCCTTTGCAATCATAGAGTGAAAAGTTATACTGAAAGCCAAGTATTACTGTCAAAATATCAGGAAGATAAAATTAATACTCATAATGTGACAGAAATATTTTCTTTGAAATGAGGGAAGCATGGTAATAAGCAACAAGGAGCTCTGCGGCTATACTTAGAAACTGAGTGATATTGAGAAGGAATGTCAGGGAAAGTAGACATTTACCATTTTCTATATATTTACATTCAACTGTAAAGTCATATATAATCATTTTGCTCAGAAGGTATGCAATATAAAATATTGGTGTGATAATTTCTAAAGAAAGTCACATTAAAAAATAAAATGAAAAAAATAAAGAGGAATAAAAGGAGAGAGATCATTTAACTAAGCCCAGACACAACTCTGAGTTTTAGTATTTCCTCTTTCTCCATTTCATGAGTCTGAGAGATGTCTGTACTACAGACACAGCATCCTTGAAGAGCTAGGTTGCCATGATGAATGGGACAGTATTGCAGCAATCATATATGGGGTTTTTATTCAGTGGCTTTGGGGATTTTTTTTTTTGGGGGGAGGGGGATTTGGTTTTTTGGTTTGTTTGTTTGTTTGTTTTATTTAGCTGGTTTTGGGCTTTATTTGGGTTTTTTCAGGGGTGATGTTGTATTTTTTGTTTGTTTTTTAAGTACTCGCTCCCTGTACACACCTTCTACTTTGCTTGGTCTTAGATCCCTTTTTCTGCTCTGACATTTTAGCTGTGTTCTCGCTACCCTTCTTTTACTCAGCTCTTGCTAACTTAATGTGAATTACACCATAGATCAGGATGAGCTTCTGAACTCACCATGGCTGAGCTCAGCAACAAGTACCAGGAGAAATTATTCTAAGAGCAAGATCCTTAGGGAAAAAAAATACTTATTACGCCCTCTAAGCTAAACATGTCTTTAAACTGCACTCCAGCAATACAAATGAATTCTGTCTTTAAACTGCACTCCAGCAATGCAAATGAGTTCTGTCTTGAAACTGCATTCCAGCAATGCTAATCTGCTTGTGTTTGTCAGTCACTGGTACTGCGTAGGGATTTATTTATTTATTTATTTACTCTTAAATGCACCCTGGTTATTATGGAAGCAGCAGATTCCCGGTCATTATAAAATCATTCATACACAAATCAATCCATCCAGACTCTGCATCTCAGCAGCAATATGCTGGCTCTGTAACCCTTCAGAATACACTTGGATCAGTTTTGGTATCAGAGCTGCATTTCCCCTAGAATCTGTATTACCAAAGCCAGGAAATAACCTACAACCTCCATTTAGTTATTGGACAGCAGAATACAGAACATTATTGTAATTTGCCCAATTCAAAGCCAATATCAAGTAGAACATCTTCTATTTGTACTGATTCAAAAGATGTTTTGACTCACAGTTAATACATGAACAAAGTTGTAAAATTCCACATATCTGAAAAACACATTCAGGTTCAGGTGTCTTCATTACTGCATAATATATATAACATTCAAAACTTTAGTTTCCATAAAGGAGTTTCCCAGTGCGCTAGCTATACTATGAATAACATCTATGTTACAGGTACTGACTTGCTGAATGATAGATGAGGTCTTTATTATAAGCTACAAAAAACTCTTTATACCTAAGAAGGCTATAATTTAAAACTAAAAATATAAAAATAATAGTCTATATTATTCACTTAAATGTCATCTATGACCAAACATAGGAGTGTGTGTACATACTTAAAATAAGAAGCCTTTACAAAATTGAAGGTGTACCCATGGAATGGGACAAAATATAAATCTGTGTGCTTCCTTGCACATCCTCAAAATGCCTGTCAATATTGATAGTGTTGCCCTAATGCTTTATTTGCCAAGTCTGAGATTCACACCCATCTCCTGCTAATAATCAGTGCTCTGATGCTAGATATCATAGGATATGATATGCCAGCTCTCTATCTGGTACTATATAGTATAAAGGATGGGCATTATGTTCCTGTATAACAGAATCTTTGTGAATGTGTCTATTCAGTTCAACAGACAGTAGAACAGAATTCATTTTCTCTGCCTGTTCAATCTTTTTCGTCCCCCCTAGAGACATTTAGCAGAAATGAGGAAAGGGACCATAAATCTATCAGTCCTTAAAGACTATAACAACCAGAAATAATTATCTGAGTACTATATGCGATACAATGAACAAAACAACTTCAAATAGGGGATGTCAGAATTAAGTATAAATTAAAAAAAAAAAATAAAAACCACCAAAAAAAACAAACCCAAAACTTTGGCAATGAAATCCAATAAATCTGTATAGGAGACACCCAAGGAGAGTGCGTGAGCTTCATGGGATAAGGCCACAGAAACTAAACTAGAATACAGGCGCTGGACAGGGAGATAATCATGTTGAATGAATAACAGTACTCCTCTGAAATGATCAGATGTATCAGTCAGCCCTATGCCTGGATGTTGCCAACAACTCTGTTTCTTCTTGTCCCGTGCAAGCTATATCAAGATCAACAAATCAATTTCATATAATTAACAGCTGAATAAGAATAAACACTGAGTCAATGCTAGAGTAATCTGGATTAGATTAGTTGGGTTTTTTTAAATCTGGCTCTACCTAAAATCACAAACAAACAGAAAAATATGCCATTATTTCAGTAACTGTCAGGGTTCCACACCTAGTTTGAATCTCATGTCCATAAAAGAGGCAAGCGATCACCATTAGTTATTTGGCATCTTATTAGTCTAATCATAAAGCCATGTTTGCCTAACCAGTCTGCTACTAGTGCCACAGTTCAGAACACAGCAAATCAGTACAGATTAAAACTCCACCAAGTTTCCCACTGACTTGAGATAAGTCTTTGCTCCCATATGCCTAAGCCACCATTTGAAAACACTCATTAAGTTCCAAGGAATTTAACAAATGTCACTTATCATTCTTAAAGGACATAAAAATAATAATTCTATTATTTTTGAACAATTTCTTAATCTGATATCTACATAATGACATCTAGAGATCCAATATGTATGTTTTTAATGCAGCATATTAAAAATTAGCTTCACTCACCTCAAATTCTAAGAGAAAAGTCTACCTGAGCTCAGCTCAGATAAAAAAAAGGAATACTAGATAATAAAGTTAGAAATATCTTAATTGTATATTTTAATCTAGAAAACAAATATTTAGAACAATGCAGGGATTTTTTGGCATTTCTTGTACAAACCCAATGGCATTATGTCAATGTCATTCAAATAAGAGAAAGAAAGCACCCATATGATGACTCACACAGGACTAATCTGAAAGAGGGAAACACTGTAATAGGGAAGAAACACAATTAACTTTCTTATGTCATAAATCTCATTAATGTTAATGATGAGGATAAGGTCTTTAAAATTCTGATATTTTGAGACTGCCATAGAAACACTTTGGTGCATCAAGTCCTATGTCTGATGGTGGTTGCTGCAGGAGAAATTCAGCTACAAGCAATAAGGGAATGATCTATCTCTACAGAATGTTTGTTCCCACCTTTATTACTTAGGGGAGGTTTACATCTTGAATGATAATTTGTGTGTGTTACACTAACTTACTGGATGTCTTTGTTTATAAATTATAAATATTATCAGGATGCACAGCTTTATTTTTGATGATTTACATGAAAAAAAGAAAATATTATGCTGCAATATACAGATATACAGCAATACATCAAATTGTTCTAAAAATTCAGAGTCTGTCTCCTGCTCTCACACCAAACTACCACAAGTAACAGCTCTGCGAGGAATTGTGACACTATATGAAGATCAAAATCAATCCTAGGAATACACACACGTATTTACTTGCTAACTTTATCAAATTGTTGTCATAATATGTGAAACAGGTATCCAGATATTCAAAACCACCTTTTTCTTATAGCAGTTTCTTTCTTGAAGCTTGCCTCTCTGAGGAGCATTCAGTAGTGACAGCATGAGGGGGCTGCTTAGAGTATAGCACAGCATACCCTTACATGGGGCAACAAAATCACTTGAGCAGGAGCTTAAGGAAACATAATCTCCAGTACTCTCCCATGAACCTGGGCTCCATCAGATGTAAGAGCAGAAACATTCGTTATTCAGATTTACAATTGGGGTTAGCTTTCCCAGAAATCTATGTCCTTGTGATTCGAAAAGATGTCAACACTTTATTCTCAGTAGGTGAAAAACTATTTCATCTTGAAAAAGAAGAACAGCAAACACTAGCAAACTCTTTTGCGGTTTAAAAACTCCTGTCTGTGCACATTACTCTTCCACAGAATAAAAAAAAAAAAAAAAAATAAAAATAAATAAATAAAAAAGAAAAAGAAAAAGGAAAGAAAAAAAAGGAAAAAAAATCTCTGCTTTGCTCTGTACACAAGGCTGCAACTAATTACAAGAAGAGACAGATGCTGAGTAGCCTTAAGGCTTTCCCTGCCACCACAGTGAGTCTGTGTGCTAGTCAACAAGCAGGTAGTGAGTGAACTCAAATGTTATCTGACAAGGCAGCAGATCCCATCACCTAGGGTTAGAATACAGACAAGCAACTCTGTGTTCAGAAGGAGAGACAGAAAAATTTCAAGCAGATTGTTTCTGACAGAAATCATATCACAGCCGCACTTTCTGACAAAGTCTACGTGAATGAAACTATACACTTTCTGTTTCCCATCTTCCCCTTTAAGAAACAGCCAGTATTTCAAAGGTACATTGAAGGTGACAGCTCAATGCATAATGGTTAGCAAGTTCTCCCATGCTTGCTTTCTCTTTGTAGGTATTAGGAAACCTCTATTGCTTATCTGTGGGATAGTAGAAGATTGCCTGACATTTTTCTAATCATTCTTTGTTTCCTAAACACTTCCAACTGGCTTATAGAAGTAAAGTATGTTGCATAACTTGTACCTGTGGTGTGAAGAAACTTCATGTGACTATGTGGAAGCTTTAGAGAAGTTGCATCACCCCGAAAAGTAAAATTAGCAAAAAGAGAAAACCTGACTATAATTGCCAGTGTAATTTCTACTGCAAGGCAGACAGAATTTCCTAGCTCAATCCTAGCATGGAATTTGGTTATTAGGTTTGAAAGATAATTTTTGCCCTTCCACTACATAAGCATGTTCTCCAAGTTAAAGGAAGTAATATGCACTTCTTGAGCACTGCAAATCTCTGCAAAGTAACAGATTTGAACAGTTTTCTTGCTTTCCACCCAGAAAGAATTGATCTAGATTGAGTTGGCTGTTTCACTGTGAGTAATGTCAAAACAAGACAGGAGAAATACAGTGTTCAATGGAGCACATCAGATTTTATGTACACAGGTTCTAGCAGTACTGTAGATTTTGACCTGCAAGTTGGGCATTTGCTCCCAATGGCCCGTGAAAACCCTAGGGGAAGTTTTGGGGCTTTACTGACAAGAATGACAAATACCACTTTCTTTTGCTGAAGACGAGTATTTTCCATCCTTTAAAATTAAACAGAGAACATGAAGCATGCTTGCTTACCCTGTGGTATTATTAAAACACTGAAGATGAATGAAGTATTAATTTCTAGATATTCCTTTTAGCTCAATAGGATACACACACTGATAATTACTGCAGATGAGAGAGAGGACAGTAAACAGGAGAAGCAAGTAAAGAAATATCAACCATTATAGACAGAGAATGTTCATCCTATGTTAAAGTTATTTTTACTCCAGTTCTTTTTTACATTTCCATCTTCTAATATTTTTAGGAAAGGCATTAAGGATTGTTAATACTGTGGATTTGCAGCACTCATCTCTACAATTACTCAAATGACTCTTGCAACACATTTCACTTGATATTATGCTAGAAAACTAGTGGCATGGAATATATGTTTGAGTGTCTTATTGTTGCAGTCAGGCAATTTTATAGCACTCCCTACTGTGCAGCACACTGATTTCTGAGTAAGGTATTGGCTTTAGTCATAATTAAATTTATGTGACTTGGGATGCAGTACCTTCCACTCTGGAGCAGTGCTATAACTTACATCATTTTCTAAATTACTTAGTTTTTACCAGTGTGTGGTAGATATTTCTAGGTATTAAAGCTATTAGAATTATATTACTACCATCAGCCCCCAAGTAGAGAGTTCTAGAATAAATTTAGTTTATTAGCCTTCACATCACAAAGAGAAATTAATTTTTATTGTTGGAAATGTTTTACTTCAAGTATTTTATAGAAAATCAAATTCCTTGTTAGCAGTAATAATTTGTCCCTAAAAGTCTTGTTATCAGGACTGGGCTTATTATATGCTGGTTTACCATAATATGGCTGCTTCAGTCAACTCCTTCAAAGGTTATGTCTTTGCTCACTGATACAGGAACAGGAATGTCATACAGTTTATGAACAGTTTAAAAGCAGTTAGACTCTGAGGCCAGTCATACACATCATGTGTAGATTTGAGCGTCCTGCCTGAGGTTACAAAAGACGTACAGCAAACTTCTCTTTCTTTAAAAGAATTCTGAAGATCCAACAAGAGACAAAGCATCATTTATGATAGCAATATATTCTGGCACATTATTTTCACATTTTTCCTGACAGACTCTTTTGATCTCTGTTAGGGAAGTGATCAAGCATTTGAAAGATGGGGGGTGATGTCACCTTAACAAAAGAGACTGGGAAGAACAGATTTTGTACTAAAAGTGATCAAGAAAAATCAAACCTAAAAAAATTAACCAAAACCTTGATGACTCCAGAACCTCAAACTTGGTAACCAGCTTAATTCATTCAGGCAGACCCTGAACTTGAGAGTACTTAGGCTTGGAACCTTTCAGATTAAATGAATGGTTGGACGACTTCATAATAATAATAATCTCTTTCTATAATCAAATGAGCTGCCTGGTCTCTGTGAAATCATTATATCATGAGCGCCTGAACATCATGAGTTCTTGATTAATGTGGCTAGCCAGGAAATAATGTTCACAGAAGGATGAAAATTACAAGAAGTGAAAATTGCAGGATTACAAAAGAAAGTGACTACCATAGCCCAAAGACTCAGTTACTCTGAGGTTACTCCAGACATAGAGTAGGATGAAAAATCTACTTCAAATATCACCTTTTCTACTTTTTCATCTCGCTTCTTTGAACAAAAGCTATTAGTTCATCCCTCCTTAGGCATGGGACCAGTTGTTTTAAGAAGCATTGGGCAGTTGGACTCAGGAACTCCTTATGCATTTAAGAAAGGGGTTCTACAAGTTTGGAATAAAAGTATTATATGAATACCTCCATCTGACAAGTTTCCCAGTGCTCACTAATTACAGTCCCCATAGACTTAGCTGATTTTAAGCAGAGGACAACAGGTTAACTGGAGGCTCTGTATTAATATTGTTTTATGAGATACATGGACTTTTTTTTCCTGTCAGATTCAGTTCTCTGAACTACAAAATCAGAATCAAGATGTTCAAACCTGATCTCCAAGAAGAGCCTTCTCTGCATGCAGCCTTCTCTGTTCTCATGTGCAACAAACAAAAGTTGTAATGAAGCTTCAAAAGAATTTCCATTTTAAAGTTTATTTTTGAAGTTGACTTGCAATAAACATATACACTACAGAATGTATTTTTATATGATTGTTAATCCTACTGGGAATTTTAAGAGAAACCAAACAAAGAAGATGCATAATTTAATCATCATCTTTTCCAAAACAGAAATAGAAGAGTTTTAATAAACAACCTAATGGCTTTATAACTTTGCTAATAAAATAAAAAGTAGGTTAGGCTTGGAAGAAATTTCCCATTTACAGGATCAATGTGCATGTAGTCTTGATACTTTGCTGTTTAGAAAATACTTCAGAAATTGTAGCCTCATTACCACTATTTCTATTTAATGCCTGCATAAAATTATAGCTACTTCAACAACATTTTGATAGTAATGTTCCTTCACTGTCCTGATATTTTGCCTATTTTATTGATATCAGGAGGCTAAAAAGCATAAAAGAAGCTTTCTAGAATCTGCTTATACTAAATTCTGTAGAAAGAGGAGTTGAATGCTTTCTTTTCTCAATTAAAGCACCTAATGAAACAATTAGTGTTCACTGCAAAATCAGGCAGAAAGCACTGGAGGAAATGGTAGATACTTTCTACTGATAAAGTATGATTACTTTATAAAAATAATAGAGTAAAAGACTTAAAAAAACTCCAACAATTTGCAAGCATGGAGAAAAATGTATGGTATAGATTCTGGAGGATGACTAAAATACTTCTGAGGGACTCTTTAGGTACTGACATTACTGCATACCATCACAGCAGTAGAAGTGCTTTGTTATAGTTATCTCACATCTGCAAACAAAGCAAACACTGAACATCATCATGGAGGATTCTACTCTGAAGCTAACATGTCTCTAGCACTCTCAAAATAAACCCATTTATTTCTAACTTTATTTCTAACTCTAATTTCTAACTTTTACAGTTAGAAATACTAAACTCTAGAATCCAAGAGTCTAAACAACTGTCTGGGGACTTCTTTGGAAACAGACCCTGCTGACAGTGAATTAAGAATAAAGAGCTGTCTGAATTCTCTCTCTGAATTTCCTAAGTGTCCAAACACTGTGTTGTCCTACAAGCTATAAAGGCACACAATTGGGTCAGCACAGGTACTCACAAGAGTCTAAAACACAATTTAAAAGTGCACTCTATATGTACTCTGAAGAGCATATCTGTGCATTAAGATCTTATTTAATGATGGCATGTGCCTCCTTAAATATGATTCACTAAGAGTGTTGTCTCTACAGATGGAAATGTACATGAACTGCTTCCATTTGGTGCTAAAACCTTGTTGCAAGGAATATAATAACCAATTTCTTGTGTAGAAGGAGCTTTTAATATTATTATTTGTGAGATAAAAACAAACCAACACAAGGGCCACAAGAGTCTCTTTTGGTCCTGCTACAGATAAGTAGCATGATAAATATACACATAGTGGAATTGTGTTATTTTAGTGTAGCTAATGAAAGGAAATGAAATGGCTTCTTTTTCCCTCTCTCCCCTGTTTCCAGGTAGTTGTTGCTAGCTAGTCCACACAGTTAAAACATGGTTTGTGCCCTGGGTGCTTATAATGGTGGGAACTTTGCTTTGGTGCACATTTGTAAAGTGCTGTGTGTACTTCTGGTCCTTAAAAATAATAAACAATACTAGTATGCTTCATTTAACATGTCTAAAACTATTTTTCCCAGGAACAGAAGCAGGCACTCTGTAGCTGGCCACAAAGGCAATAAAGTGTAATCCATAGAGACACCGAGGATTGTCTCTCTGCATCGCACTCTCCATTGCTATGATCTTTGGCTCCTGCTTAAATTCTATCAAATTGGGAACTGGTAATTCTGGGAATTAATAATCAGCATTGTCTACCGTAACGATGTATGTCTAGACAAAGCAGTAGTCACTATGACACAAAATACCTATTTAATTTGGCTTTTTAGATGAGATCCTTCACTAAAAAGAAAAAGGAAAAAGAAAATAAAAGGAAAGAAAGAAGAAACTTGTTCAGTTTTTTAGTCCTCAACTTGGTACATTAAATACATATTTGAATATAGAAGGAAAAGAAAAATAGAAATCAAAGAAATACATGCTCTGTATAAAGATAACTGTTTATATACTTTTCTGACATAAAACATGCCAAAAAACAGTATTGTTAAAACATAACTCAGTTTATTTGCTTTTGTCACTATCATTATTTGCTGTTCCTTCCCATGTTCTCCTCTAGGGCCCCATCCCTTGGCAGAAGCAGGCTGGTCCTTTCATGAGTACAAGATTCTGTATACAGCCTCTCCTGAAGGAAGTTTGATTACCATTGACAGTTGCCCTGCTGCTCTCAGAAATGCCAGGAGGAAGAGCTGAGGGGCAGGCAGCTTACAGATACCAAGTTATTTCCATAAATGACAGCCACAAAACCTGCTTCTCTAGAAACACATGGGTAAGGCAACATTTACATAAGAAACACAGTTTTTGGAGGAGGCAGACAACATGCACTTGTTTATAATCAATTTTGCATCTCAATTGCTCTTGTTAGAAATTCACCAGATTTTCTTGTGACTGGCCGTGGTTTGCTTGCTGGTTTTTCATTATTTTTGGAGTAGGATTTTTGTTTAGTTGGCTTTTTTTTAAATGCACATTTTGAACAGTTCTCCCTGTTTAGACCACATGCTTTCTAGGAGAAATCTTCATAGAATCATAGAATAGTTATGGTTGGAAAGGACATTAAGATCATCCAGTTCC
>JBAFWW010024606.1:10437-22831 GCA_036873685.1 Agapornis canus
TAGATGATCTTAAGGTCTTTTCCAACCCTAACTATTCTATGATTCTATGATTTAAGAAGTTTATTATTATTATTATTATTATTATTATTATTATTATTATGCAACGAGTTTTGTTTTGGTTTTAGATCTTGTCAAATTCAGTAACTAGCAATTCTCAGTCTTATAGAGCAGAGCAATACACATTAAGCGTTTTCTCTGTAGCTGGGCAAAATTAGACTTTTGAGTGAGATAGGACAGGGTTGGGAGCACCTCTGTAAAAGAACTAGCATGTGTGGCCCCTCTGTATTTTGGGATTGTCAGGACACAAACTTCACTGACCGTAAAAGCAGCTGAAGGGACTAATGTCATACTTGTAGCACAACTTTGTATTTGAGGATTTGCAAATACATTGCAGTATTCAAGGAAAAAACCCACAACCCATTTTGTGGAATCCTTGCAAAGCCCTAAGTTTAAGTTTACCTGAGGAGCAAGCGCTGTTTCAGAGTGTGCTGCAGTGGAAAAGGGGGATGTGGGAGAGCAGCTCTGCCACTGCTTGCTTTCCAGCATCCTTGAAATCCTCCACGGCTCAGCTGCCAGCGGTTAAAAATTGGCAGAGGTGGGGGGAGACAGAGGATATTGCTTACCTTGACAAGGACACGAACATTGTCTAACAGTGCCACCCAGTGATGTCTGTCATAACAGCACGGGAGAGCAAGGAGCTCAGCGTGTGTTCGGAAAGGGTCCCAGCCCCCTGCACACGAAGCACTAGGCAGGATCAGTTTTGCTCCTA
The DNA here is from genome assembly GCA_036873685.1 of Agapornis canus. NCBI lineage: Eukaryota > Metazoa > Chordata > Aves > Psittaciformes > Psittacidae > Agapornis > Agapornis canus. The sequence continues at coordinate 11,207 of JBAFWW010024606.1, forward strand.
CTTCAGCTATCTTCTAAGAGTAGCATATTTGAAATGAAGAAGGCTACCTGTTGGCAAGATACATCTACTTCCAGCTTGAGGGAGGCATCTTATTTAAATACACACAGATGGGATTAAGCTTTCTAGCTATGTCTCAGGGGAGATAATTTTTGGAGTGTAAAAATGCATTTAGTTTAGTATGCCTCATTCATATGTGGTAGTATTAAACTGACGGTGCAGTCCTGTTGTTGTAAGTGTGGTAAGAGCTTGGTCTAGCTCTTCAAGCCATTTCTAGTCTGTATGTGCTAGGAACACATTAATTTTGAAACTGGGTTCAGTATCTAAATATGGCAGTAATTGGGCATAACCGGGCTGTTGAATCAATCACGACTGAGTATTTTTTACTGATCTAAAATATAAATCAGTCTTTTGGAAAGGCATTTATCCTTCATGTTTAAAAAAGTGGTGATTTTTAAAGTGTTATGAGAAAGAGAGACTGTATAATTTTATCTTTAACTGGCATCAGTCCATCTGTCTTCTGCTGTTTCTTCCCAGATATGATGTTGGAGAACAGCAAAATTCAGAAGGTTGGAGTTCAGCTTGCTAACTGGAATTGGGTAGAATTTTTAACCTCAGAAAGCTACCTGAAAAGGTGGAAAGGTCACTGGGCTCTGCACAGGAGGACTTTGCATTTTAAGACTAACAACAGCGATCGTATTTTTTAGGAAGGTAATCCAGACAAGTCAGACCATTTTCACAAACAAACCATTTGTATTCAAAACTGTAAGTGAAGATAAGTTGAGCTAAAAGATTAGTGTGTATTTAAAAGAAAAAGACATTTAACGTTGTGGTTGTGGTCTAAAACTAAAAAGGATGGGTATTACTATTATTTGGCACTTCTTTAATTTCCAGCCAGATGTAGTCAGTAAAAGTCACTGCAAGACTACAGAAGGCATGCAGTCTTCTTTTGTGGTGTGCCGTTTTTAATAGTATCTGGCTCTGAAACATTTTGGGAAAAATGAAAGCAAGCGTTCTGAGTGCTGATGATATATACCATTGGCTCACTTAGATTCTCTTTAATACTTCAAAATATGAAATTAAAGTGTTATTGCTTCAAACAGCAAAAGGTTAAAATACCTTTTAATATCTCAAGTAGGAGTCGAATGTTCATTCATCATGCTTCCTAGAAATACTTTGAGTAAATGAGGGATAAAGTAGATATCTACCTTTCTCCAGAGATCAGTAGTTAAGTTGCCAATAAGAATATAAACTATTGGTGCTGTTTCAGAGTTTTTGCTTGATATCTGTAAGTTCTTTAAAAACTTCAGAAGCTGGAGTCTGAAGGCAGATGCCTTTATGTAGATCAGGCTTTTCTGTATCCAATAAAAATGTTGGCGCTGGCACCTGGTCTACAAAACCTGCTGCTTTTTAAAGCAGGGCTAAATCCTCAAGTTTGTTTTGTAAGCTATGCTGAGTGAAAGTAAAAATTGCTTCCAGGCCTTTCTAAAGTCGCCCACGTTTTGAATTTCTGGCTGGTGATGAAGACCTGAAGGGATGTATTTCCTGCTTTTGCCTTTGAAAATCTGCAAATATAACCTATTTGGCTGTTGTGCTGTCTACTTGGAATTAGCTGAGTCTATAGATAAGTGGAATGTTGCTCTATGACTTTATTACTCTACCTTAGGACTAATGGGGTTGGGGTGTGCATATCTATGAACTCCTCTGATACCACTATTCCCTGTGAAAACAAGGGTGAACTCCCCAGCCAAATGGGTTCAAAGTGCTGCCTGAACGTGAGGCTGCCCAGTCTTCTGTGAGGAGGCTGGCACTGTTTGACATGTGGGGAACTACTGTGAACCTTCATGGGCTCTAGCAAGCAGAATTTGACAAATTTCATTTGGTGCTCTTCTTTTGCCTGCATTTGTGTCAGGGTGGAAGAGAAGAAAAAACATTAAAGCTCTGTACTACTTGGAAATCTAAACAGATAATGTCCAGAAAACCCACTGCTGATTCTTTTCATGATGATAGGATCTTTTCTATACCATCACTGGTTCCTCTTGATGTAAACCTTATTTTTTCCTACTGATAGTTGATGTTGAATTTTTGATGTATGAATGTTCTGTGGCATTTTGCACAGTCTGAAAAACATGCCAAAAAGAAGAAATTGGCAGTCCCCTCTTTCATGTCAAAGTACTTGGACTTCTTGCTTGCAAACAGCAATGTACTGAGCCACTTGCATTCAGGGCCCTGTTATAACATTGTTCCTGTGTGACTATCAAGATCTAGTACTGGTTTCCCCATAGCAGGGCTGTTACTCTGTTTGCTTTCTGGAGTACAGTATTAATGTCCTCACATGTGCAAACATAATGAGGGCTTTCTGCAGTAAAGGCAGTTGTTCTTCTGATTCTTTTTTTATGAAATGTGCATGATGGTGCGTTAAAATTTAAAGATATTTCTGCAGCTCACACAAATGATAGCTCTTTCTCCTGGAAGGAAAAATATACAAGCACTTTGGATTAATGTATTTTTCCAGAATAGCCTTTTGCAGGATCAAACAGGCTTTAGTTGGTCTCACTGTCTGAATTCTGGTGCTTAGCTTTCTTTTGGCATGTGTTCTAATGTGTTCCATAACTCAAGTTAACCGGTTCCTCCCCCCCCTTGTTTTTTTAATGTCAGATTTGCAGTAACATGCTGTGCATGTACCAGGACATGAGTGTGTGTAGGTGTTTTGGTCTGTGTTTTTTATTCAGATAATTGTTAGCACTATTTAAGTATATGCTTTCCTAGCTTAGATTTGCTTGTTCCTGTTGGGTTTGCAAAAAGTAGCCTGGTACCATCTGCTAAGTTCAGACTGCTCTATAGCTTGACCTTTGTAATCCTTGTCAGATGCAGCACAGCGCAGTCTTTGCTGGAAAGTATCTCACAAGAGGTGCTTCTTCTCCCTGCCCATTGAAAACCAAACCTGGATAATTTCACTGTTTGTAAGGTTTAATTATAGAACCATAGAATAGTTAGGCTTGGAAAGGACCTTAAGATCATCTAGTTCCAACCCCCCCTGCCATAAGAAAGGACACCTCACACTAAACCATGTCACCCAAGGCTCTGTCCAACCTGGACTTGAACACTGCCAGGGGTGGAGCATTCGCAACTTCCTTGGGCAACCCATTCCAGTGCCAGTTTGAACAATAGATTTTATTTGACCTCAATTTATGCAACAATAAGTCTGTACATTTCAGAATTTATTTTAGGGTTTCAGTCCTCTGGTGCCACAAAAATCCAGGAAACCACAACTATTCATTTCCATGTGAAGTGCAGAGGATAAATGCTAAGGGCAGCTTTGTCAGATTTTGCTTGCAATGACTTAGATATCTTGAATACAACTACTTTTATTCTTCTGTAAGAAGAATATTCTTTATATTCTTCTAAGGAATGTCCTGTACTTTCCTTCTTGATAATTTAATTGAATGCATACATTATAGTATTTTTTAGAATACTTTTTCTAATACACTTTGACTTTTATTAAATAATTGGGTTATGTGTGTAGTAAACTACATTCTCCTGTTCAAAATATTTCAGAAATTAATATAAATTAAATCAACACTATCTCTGAAGTTTAAAAGATCCCGTATAAACTCTCTGAAAAACTACAAATTTGAAGAGGTTAGAATTCATAAAGTGGTTTGTTTTTGCTTTTGTTTTTTTTTTTTTTTAAGAGATATATGTCTGTATGTTGTATTATATGGACAGAAATATATAAATATATGAAATACATACTTCAATAAAAAATAAGTATTCCTGCACATGATAAGTACCTTTCAGTAACTTTGGGGTTTCATCCTTTTCAAGCTTGTATATGTGTTTACATTTAAAGGAGGCAATTTATTTGGCTTTGTTATGAACTTACATGGACCAAATACAACACTGTTAAACTAGTTAGATCCATCCAATATGCCACAAAATTTCTGATTTTTGAAAAACATATAAATTCTACAATAAACATTACTTTCTATTTTAAGATGGCAGATCTTAGGGTATGAATCCTGCATTAAACTACACTGCTTCATTCCAATTACAAGTTAACATAGAATTTGTATGTGAAGACTTTGCTGTATGCCCAAAGGATGGAGGTAGTTTACCCCCTGTAAAAGCCAGCAACTCTCCTGCAGGCAAACAGGCTTAAAATCAAATACATGGAATGTGAAGAGTAAATTATAGAGCTGTAGAATGGTTTGGGTTGGAAGAGACCTTTAAAAATCATCCATTCCCAATCCCCCTGCTGTGTCACAGACATCTTGGTCAATATGGTCATTCTGGAAACAAATGTAGTTGTGGGTCTAAAAAACTTCTCAAACTTGACAAATTTTTAAATTATGAAATTTTTACATGATCCAGAAATGCTGGGGTTTTGGCTAACTCTCTTTAACTGTTTTTATATCAAGCCTACTGCTATACTAGGCACACAGTCCAAGCACTCATCAAGTCTCCCCACAACAGAGATATACTGATATACACAATATGGAGTATATGTCTGGAATGGTGAAGGTCAATGCTCCTTAAAATTCAACATGCAATTATGCTTTTACTGTTTACCTAAATTCCATTTCAAGATCTGGTTGGAGTCCTTTTAATTTATGCCATTTGCCTCCAGGTGTTTTTCAAAGTGAGATTGGAATAATTTTTATGTAGGATGCAGTTCCTAATACCTTAAAAGTCTCTTTAAGTGAACCTCATGCTTAAGTGTTTTCAATTTATTAATTAACTGAGAAATAATAAAATTACCTTTAAAAAAACCTTTGTATATTTTTAGTTAGTTCTTTGTAGCACAGATTTTTTTTTTTTCCCCTTTGCCACTGGGAGTCCTGACTGCTGAAGGCAGACTGAATAAAAATTATTTTGACACCTTTGCTGAAAAAATTTTAAGATGCTTTTTGTCAGCTGCAATTATACTGTTGGGTAAGGAATCCAAAACTGATGGTCTCATTAGTAAGTGTTACAGTAAAATCTGCCATACATTGTGACAAGATATATTAGATGCTATAAATTCTTGCATTGATAGCATTTGTGTATATAAAAATACATTTTCTCAATTCGTGCCAAAAATCCCTCACATTTTAGTTTAGATCATCACAAATTAAATTAGTAATTATCAGTTTGATTCTGAAAAATATTTTTTTTTATGTGATTACAGTGACAATGCGATTTCTGTAGAATGAAGTAAGCTTACTGACAAGAATACCAAACACAACTGTTCGTGTATTTCATATCTATGAGGGAAAAGAACACTGAGTGCAACATAATTTCTATTATCTTTCTCTTACTCCAATTCCTCTTACCTACCCTTTCTCGACAGTATGAGTTAGCATGTGCTGACCTTCCACATTTCTGTTATCTGATCCTTGTTGAATTTCATCAAGTTTCTCCCCGCCCAACTCTCCGACCTGTCCAGGTCTCGCTGAAAGGCAACAAAGCCTTCTGGTGTGTCAGCCACTCCTCCCAGTTTAGTGTCATCAGCAAACTTGCTGAGGGTACCCTCAGTTCCCTCATCCAGGTCACTGATGAAAATATTAAACAGCACTGGTCCCAGCACCAGCCCCTGAGGGACTCCACTGCCCAGTGCGACCAACAGGCATGTGGTGAGGTGCATTCAGAATGACCCCTTGTATGCTCTTTGCTACTTTTCAGCCAGTTTCCTCTCTCAGACCATTTATCATTCACAATACCATTCACTATTCTTTATCTCTTTCCACTTTTCAAAGCATTTCTGAGCAAGCTACATGAATTCATTCTTTATTTCCTGCTTTGCTGACAAATTCAAAGCACTTCATTAGACTATGGTGAGACAGTCTACTGGAGAAACAAGGTTATCATATTGGCAAAATGCTATCAGGTTAAAAATACATGAAGACAGATACCTACAAACAACTTTACTATCATTTCAATCAGTTTAATAGGTACATATAAAAGACTTACTGCCCTGCAATTACTAAGCTCAACTGCAGGATCCTTCTTAAAAAAAAAGCAAAATAAACTTCAAACAGGTAAAACATCTGCTACCCTGCCACCTTTCAGAGCAGATTCTCTTTTAACAATGGAAAGCATATTTCTTTCAACAGTCCACAACTTGACTGTCTTCTGAGCTCTCAATATACACCATCTGGGCCTGTTTAGTTGCTGTTTTAAACTACTTGTTCCAGGAACAATTCTCATGCCACTTAGGCTTCCAAGAATATGTCATCATTATGGCTAGAATGCTGTTGATCAATGCTAGGTAGGCCCCAACAACTTGTACCCAGCAGATATCTTTTCTCCTCTTGACCCCCTCAGTGACACCTCAGTACATACCATCCTCAATTACTCATCTGCCATGCTAACTTGGGAGCAATTTCCTGGGTTTCACAAGAAATGCCAGGACAAGTGGGATTATTTAACACTAAAAAGCAAAGCAAAAAGTAACCTTTGTTTTCATACATACCATTTCCTTGTGGTGAAAGGACAAATTATCCCATCCTGCAGACAAATCCTCTCCCCCCAGTCTCCTGGCTGGTGACACAGCCCAGTAGGCAGCTGCATTCCTAACTGGCTATAGAAAGACCCAATGCTGAGTCTGCAGCACCTGTCTCCCCCAAGCAGGAAACACGGAGCAAGGCCATGTTTGTGTGCAGTGGGTTGCTGCAGGAAGGGTGGAATCTTTCTCATCAGGAGCACCTTTCTCCTACTTCCTCCACCAGCAAGAACAACATAGGCTGCTGTGCTTGCACTGATAGTATTAAGATTTCAAGGTTGGTAACGAAACTTTCAATCAAGCCAGTCCAAATACTGCAAAGGGAGAGAATTTCTGCAGTGTTTCTTCTGGAAACCACACCAGAAGGCAATCCCTAGGGATTCTTCCAGACCAAATCCTGTAACAAAAAAATCTCCATGCAGGTTCCTGATGGAGAAGAGCTTACACGTCAATAGTATAACTTCTGAAAACGTGCATTTTCCTCCATACTTTTAGAGATGCCTCACTACAGCCTGTTCTCTCCAGGTTCCTGCACTAACCAACACCTTCTTTGGCAACACTACTCTGCAAAAACACAGCACCAGACCTGTACAGTGCAGGGTCTCTGTGTTCGAAGAAGTGCAAATAAATGTACACTGAGGACAGCAGCACTTGTTCTGTGAGGAGAGAGCAAATATAAATATGGAGAAGAATTCAAAGTCAGGTACCAGTCTTCATGTCCTGGTCCCTGACAGCCCTCCTGTGCCAGAAAAGGATGACAAAACCAGACATGGAAAATAGGAAATGACAAATTAACTCAAGCCTGTATAAGCAAGAAAATGATAGCTGGAAAATCATTATCAGATTCTAAGGAACAATCTTAGCATTGACCAGTACCAATGTCTACCTGACACTACCCACTTCCATTACCTGATATCCCATCAGAGCACCATGCTCCCAATTTGTTTTCCAGACTATTCTCCCCCTGCTAGTACCTTGTACATATGGCAAAGCATTTCATAGCCAGTAAAAAAATCTATCATATTCCAGGCACAAATTTTAAATCACTACTTACACAACAAAATGTCCCTTTTGAACACTGTAGAGATCAACCTGACTTCATAAAGCACTCCACTGAAAGAGAAAAGTCTTTACTTTCTACCTCCTCTGGAAAGATAAAGGGGAAGTGGATATAAAAATAAAAACTAACGGTTGTTCAGGTACAAATGCTCATGGTTTGTATGCAAACACAGTAGCATCCAGATCAGAAATACATGCAGCTGGTGTTTCAAAAATGGTTATTTGATTTGATTGAAAACAGTAAGAAATTACTAATTTAAACAGAAAAATACAACTGAGAATTAAGGACTGAATAAAAACATTTCAGAACAGGCCAATAGGAGCATAATGCTTCTTAAAACCTAACTTGGTTTTCAGAGAAGAAATCAGAGTAATAATAAAACCAAATATATAAAATAACAGCATGGTAAGGGAATGGGACAGCACTGAATATAAGCAATGGATTTTATTAACATAAGAAGGACATAAAATTAGCTAAGATTATTTATCTGGATAGAAAAGTTAAAGATTCGACAAAAGATCTTTTGGTGTGCATCAAAACTGAAAAGAAAAAACCTGCCAAGGCCACTAGATCATTATAAAACAAAGTGTAGAACTGTTAATACTGAGAATACAAATATTCTTACAATATCCACCCTACAATGTGCTTATTCTAACAGCGACCCAAAGCATACTGAAAAGCAGCTATTGATGATGTTTCTGTAAACAGATCATTTGCAAGTAGAAGTCACTGTGATTTTTCAAAAAGGACAATTAGGGAAGTAAATACCCATATTTCAGACTGAGATCAACACCAGACTGTGAAAGAAATGGCTTATATGGGAATTGATGAGTAAGGATGGATAGAAAAATTAATACTAATCAACACAGCTTTATGAAACCCAAGATTTCCTATGTTAAGCTAATACATTTTTAATGAGACCTCTATGTGTCAACACAGGTGTAATCTCTTTGTAAACCATTAAAGAAGTATCAAAGGACAAAATGATTAATTAAAAGCATACAAAATCAATACAACACATTTAGAATTATTAAAATGTAGCTAGGTAAGTTTCAAATTGCAACTGCAAACAGCAGTTGATGCATTGAGGGCATTATGTTTCTAGCAGCATCCCACAGGGATTAACTCTCTGCCTATCTTGTTTTTCTATTATTTAGATTTAGGAAATGAGTTGGAAGAGACATACACCATCACTGATCAAGCTGTCTGGCCATGCAGAGGAGGGAACTATTGAAGTTGATGACAGAGAGGCAGATTGATGCAAGCCACTGCAAATCTCCATATAAAGTCCTGCATTTGGGACAAGGCCATACTTACAGGATAGGTAAATCTACCCTGGAAAACAACAACTACAAAGGAGTTTGGAGTCTGGACAGATGTTGAAACACTGGCAGGCCCCTGTGGGAGTCTGTAGCCATACTGATACAAAAGGTTCTGTATTTCCTGTAGTGGGTACATGTGAACACTACCATGATACTGTTATAGTGCATATAAGGCCTGATTCCTTACAAGGAGAAAGCACTGCCCACAGCACACAGAGCCAGTGGCACATGGCTTAGGAACACAGCTGGTTCTGGCTGCCTTTTCAGTCACCAGTATACAACCTCACCCAGCCATCATTCTTTCACACTGACCACAATGTGACCTTGTCTCAGGTGTCCAACATCACTCTCACACAGATAATTCTGACCATGGCAAAATATTCTATCATTGTGTGGATCAAGAATGGAGTAATTAGTGTTATGGATATTTACAGCAAGAAAATCAAGTGAGTAATTAATGAAGAAGTGAATATAAAGAGAAGTATGAACACTTTAATGGTATAGGTCCAAGCTATCTCCTTCCAAGAAGACAATGTTATTCTAAAGGGCACAGGCACTGTGTACTAGTTCTACTATTTTTTTTTCCAAAAAGTGTATTTTCTGATTTGTGATTATCATCACAAACCCAAATGTAAGGTGAAATTTAACACAGCATCTTGATTTCCCTGCATTCTCTAAAATAGAAAGATGCTTGCATTGGAAAGGTGACCAAACTCATGGATTTCTAAAGGTAAACTAATAACGTACCTTTTACACTAATGTTTCATTAATTTATAACAACTAATAACTTGTTGTCAGCTAAAATGACACACAAGAGCTACAATAAAATACCCAACATGCTATTTTGTGCACATGCTGCTTCATGGTATTTCCATGCTGTCATATCTGTTCTCCGTGCTCCAGCACCCATCATAAACACACTTTGTTCAACTATTCTGAAAATACATTTGTACATTCCTTCCTACTAAAATATCTTCCTTCATCTTCTCAATATCCAAATATATTGTTACTTAGAGACTGATTTGAGTGTTCTGGGAAACTCTGGTACCATCAATGACCTCAGAGATGTGCAGATATGTTATCATCCATGGACTCCTATGATAACAGCAAGAGGTCAGCTCTCAGGCAGTGATGTCAATCTCTGTGTTCAATTTTCAGAGAAAACTCTGGGCAAAAGCCTGGCCTACAACTGAGAAGCCCAAAGCTCAGTTTGAGTTTCACAAGCGTACAACAGTGTGTTGTCCTGTCTAAATTGCTGTTTCCTACCATTTGACAGGTTCCTTTCCTGTAGAAAAAGGTGTAATAAAAACTGACCCAGTGGGAAAAGCAAATGCTCAAAAGAACTTGAGGTCCATTTTCTTCCAAATATAAAGGCCATGGTAAATTTCTTTCCTGTTTCTGCCCCTGACACATATGCATAGTGTAAAGCAACAAAATGACTTCTGCCTCTTCTGAAAACTATTTTAATCCAAACAGCAAAAACAAAGGGGAGAGCAGGGAGATGAAGAACAGGATTCTAGGCAGATATAAAAGCCAGCCACCCAAGGGTCTCTTTTTCTCATCAAAACAGGGACTTTACCTGGATGGTTATTTTTTTAGAGTTTATACAGAAACCAACAGACTGAGCACCAGTCAACATTTTTGCCTTTGGCCTCTACTAGATTCAAACTATTCAGCACAAATAACATATGTTCTTGCCCAGGAAATGTGTAATTTTGGCTTTATTTTAAACCATCATGGTTAAAAGAAGCACCTGTGTATCTGCAGGACCAGGGACAAAGTGTTGTCAGTAAACCAGTCTGCATTACCTGTTTTCCTTCAAGGCAGAGGGTTTCCCACACACTGATCCTCAGGCCCTCAAGCCTGGAAAAGGACAACAAAATTCCATGTTGCTTCATGAAGCAGCTGACAGACTCCTCATAGCATCACAGAATTGTCAGGGTTGAAAGGGATCCTCAGAATAGTTTCCCTTTATTACACTGCTGGAAATAAGTTTGCTTCGAGACTCATATAGTCATAGAATGGCTGAGGTCGGAAGGGACCTTAAGCTCAGCCAGTTCTAACCCCCTGACATGGGCAGGGTCACCTTCCACTAGAGCAGATTGCTCCAAACCCCATCCAGCCTGGCCTTGAACACTTCCAGGAATGGGGCAGCCACAGCTTCTTTGGGCAACCTGTGCCAAATTGTTAATGAACCTTCCCAGCAGTCAATGCTTGCTACACAATGACACCCTCGCAACCAGCCGTTCCATTGAAGAACTTTGCCTCTGTCACTGAGGTTTTGCTTTAGATGCCATGCTAACATCAGTGCTGCGCTTCACCCTACCCAGGAGCCGCACCGGAGCAATGAGCTACCCATCCAAACCCAACCCCCTAAGCGCGCTTTTAGCGCCCCGAGGCTTCCGCTACCGGTGGTACCTGACGGGCCCCTGCAGGCTCACTCCGGGGCTGACCTCGGGCTGCACACCCAGCAGTGCGGATGCCTGTAGCGGCCACGATACCCGCCCCGCACGGGAAAACAACTCCCACTCCTCAGAGAGTGCTGTCTGCCGCACGGCTCAACACCAACAACTCGCCGCCAGGAGGTGGCGCGGCGCCGCGCTGTTGGCGCCAGCGTCATGACGTCACGCCGGCCGTACGTAGCTTACCCTCACCGCTGAGAGGAGTACCGCGCACGCCTGCTCGCCCGCCGCAGACCTCACCGCCGCTGCTCAGCACCGGGGCATACGCGGGATGCCAACCGCCGTTCCTGTCCCGTAACG
>JBAFWW010024609.1:0-18652 GCA_036873685.1 Agapornis canus
TAAAATAAAATAAAATAAAATAAAATAAAATAAAATAAAATAAAATAAAATAATCATCAATCTACAACAGTTCTAAGCTGACAACCAACCTGATCACCCTGATGCTGTCAGAGGGTCTGCACAGAAATGATTACACTGGAGTCAGAACTCTTACAATGCCAAGATTCAACTTACATTGTCAGATATCTACCTGTGCACAACAAATTTTACCTCTTTGAAGCAGTTATGTGGATTAGAGAACAGACTATTATAAACTGCAGACACCGAGTAAATCATTGTCCTTGTTTGATTCTGAAATAGAGAACAAGCTGTTCTGCTTTGCTCTGAACTTTTCATCCATGTTCAGCATGTGCATTGACTCTGTGTATGTATTATCTCTTGACCTATCCATTCCTGCACAGAGATGTGAAGACAGGAAGCTAAATAACAATTATGCTGGCATTAAAAGATGACCAGCAAAGCAAGTATGTAGGAAATCTATCAGGTAGAGCATACTGGTGGAGCAGAGGCATAACATGGCCATAGAGTTGTTCAGCTAACACTACATTAAGTCAGAGAGCACATCCATTGAATTTAAAATAATCCATGGGGGGTAAAACTTTTTTTTTTTTTTTTTTTTTTTGCCTTGGGGCAAAAATAAACAACCAAACCAGTAGCAAACTAAGTGGGAAGTCATCTTTTCCACCTCTGAAGGTGGGCATATACGAACACGTAACTAAAGGCACAGTCTTTTAAGACTTAAGACTACATCTTCTCAGCTTAATGAAGTGTGGTACAGAGCTAGTTAAAAAACCTAAAACAGTGTAATTGAAGAGTGAGCCAGTCTTCATTTGCTCAGTCAGAGAAAAGTCATATTGCTTCTAGTAAGGAAACCAGCTGAGATTTACCCATGTCTCAGTGTGTACGTGTATTTCTTTGGCATCATACAAGTACCATAAACAACTATCTTAACTCCTGTGTTTATTTCCTTCAGATTTATTCACACGAATCATCCCATCTGTTGCAAAACCAGGTTTTCTGCGTAACGTTTACAGCTGATCCCGGTGTGACAACTTCATTGTGAAAATGAAAAATCCCTGCTTTCCAGTTCAAAACAGTAAACCATTAGTCAGAGCAATCTCCTGGCAGTAAGAAACCACTGATTGAGTTTTTACTCCACCCAATTCAAAGGTCAGAGAGTAGTTTTCCATCCTACATTACTCTGTACCACACAGACCAGGAAGCTGAACCAAGTCTTCCACATCTCGAGCCAGTCCCTTAACTGCCTACCACACATCTGCACATGCACGTGCACACACTTTCTCTCTCAATTTCTTCAGAACTCTTTCATACTTACTCCTCACCCAAAAAAAGTTATCAAAACTCATGAGCCGTGCAAAAGATTCTGGCTCTAAAAAAGAAAACACATTTCAACAAAATTTCAAATCCAAGTTTTCTGAGTAACTCTAGTATTGTCAGCAATTGCCAAGATAACAAAACCAAAGTGTACTCACAGAGTAAAACTAGTAATACAAGACCATGAGCTAATTAGGATAGGAAACAGATTAAGTTCTAATTAAGCCTGTGGTATTAAGCTGGTATTGCTCAGCACTTGTGAGGTTTCAGGTGGTGTTAGATCTGTAGTCTCCACTGGTACACTGGCATGCATCTAAAGCAAAGGCTATGCATGCAAAAGGGTTGCACCAACATTTTCAGGAGCACAAAGATGAGTTAATGAAAAATTTAACATAGCCTATTTTTTAAGCTGTCAGGAGAAAAAAGCATTCTGTTTAGAAAGCCATTTTACTCCCATTGACTGTGAGGAGGGCACAAGGAAAGAGTAAGAGAAAAAAAAGAAAACAAACCCCAAATCAGAAGTCACATTCCTAGTCCTTTGCCTTCTTGAATGAAGCCATTATGAAGCTGAAAAGGAGATTTAATTAAATCAGTTCCACTTACCAACCAAACCATACCTGTTTCTTTGCCAGAGACACCATTCCTCCTTGTTCCCAACGGGGTGTTGGGAGGAGGGAGAGAAGAGCAGAAAAACTGGATTTTAAAAGCACAGAAGAAGAGGCTGCTTTTACTTTCTGCTACCCACTGAGTAAAATAGTGGGGAAAACACAGTGATATCTAGGCATTTATTAGTGCCTAGGCACCACTGCTACAACTCTTCTTGTGAGGATGCAGAACTCTTGGATACTATAAATATTCTAAAAGAGCTTCTGCTGAATTGTACTTTCACAGCAAAAGCTGGACCAGGTCCAGGAAGAACCATGAAACTGAGACTTTCTGTATATTGCAGCCATTAAAATATGCAGTAAGTTAAATGACTGCAAGGAAACCCTCTACTGTGGTAGCCCTGGCTAAACCTCATAACCATCTCTTTCTCCTCAACTGTTGTATAAGGGGAGAAAAATTATTACCCACTGAAAATTAAGAATCAACTTCTTTAAACAGATGAGTCAGCAGATGTAAACTTCAGCAAAGTTAATTCCCCAAGCTGCTGACATCACCACACACAGAGACCACCTAGGAATTACTGCAAGCATGCTACCGTCTTGAAAAACAGGGGTAAAGCTGAACAATCTCTGTGATGTAGGCAGTGGTTTACTGTGATTCTACCGAGGACAAGAGGGCCTCTGGTTAATTCACGTATTTCAAGTCCTATGGATTTTGTTCCTCAAAAGTTTTCACGTAGCATCAGCTCACGTCTAGCTGCTTTTGCCAATGTGTTTGGCCTTGCTCCCATACCCTGAGCAGGCAAAATGGGTCTTAGCCCTCCATGGGGTTCTGCAGTAGCTGCTGAGAGCAAAGAGGAATCCACTTCTGCCATAGCACAAGTCACTGCCACTGCTCAGAGACACGCAGCCAACAGCAGCATTCACTCACCACTTTGAGGTGGCTCATGTATCACCAGTGATCAGCAGCTGGAGAACCTTAACTGCCATATTATATTGCCCTAATTCAGATTTCTGCAGTGAACTATAACAGCACTGTAGTCAATCGTTTGGATTAGGAAAAGAAGGAAAACACAATGCTCTCAATATGCTTTCTGCAGATAATATTAAAAACATGCAACTGCGTCATTCCCCACACCACAAAAAAAGAAATGCCATTATTAAAATAATTTGCTGATAAAACACCTACGGTATAAGTTGGGCTTGACCAGAGCTGCCTGTATAGGCCCACTGCCAGGGACGGAGCTGTGAAGTCACGCACATAATGTGCCTTGCCAGACCCCCAGAGCAGCACACAGCACCCCACAACCTGGCTCTGCCCCAAGTTTCACTTCTGCAGGAGAAGATGGAAATCCAAGGTCACCCATCCCTGAACCTCTGTGGGCTGCCTGAGCTTCACAAAGCTCAACAGTTGCCCAATTTGATAATAAATCACAGTGCCGTCTCTGCTCTGACATTACAATGTAGGTTCACATTCACTATTGGACACATACCATGCCACAGCAGGATGCCAATTCTCCTGAACAAAAGATCCAGCTAGTTAAACAGAAAAATAAATCTCAGCTGCTAATAGGAGAGAAGTGAATTTTCAGTCTAAATAGCTGCAACATTTCTTAGGATTTTTGTTTAAAGTTTGGAATAGTTCAGATCTAGAAGAATCCTGTTATACCAAACACAGTAAGGTAAATCCACAGCTATGTTAGAAATAGGCATCTGGCTTACTAATAAAAGACTCTGCATTTTGCACTCTACCTAAATGTCACTGTAGAGAAAAATCTCACCATGGTAATGCCTACAGCCTTAACAAATTCCTTTGACACTAAAAACTTAATACCACTTTACAGACACAGAAAATTATATTTGTAGTATGGGCAATATCGATAAACTGGGAAAAGATCTCAGCACACTGTTCTTCACTCTCCATTTCTTTAAACAAAGAGGAGAAAAAAGTAGATGAAGCAGCTGCTCACTATCTGTTTTGTAGATTAAGGTGACACTGACAAATGAACAGCCATTTTGCCAAAAATTCAAAGAATTAACTTCAACAAAGTTAACAGATACCCAATGTATGAGAGCTTGCCACTGACTTTATAATGAGAACCACTGTCCTTAGCCATGAAAATCAGGAAGTCAATCTGACTTGAAAACAGATCAGTGTGCATTTTACTATAAGCCATAAACAGAAAAAAAGGCTTTTCTAACATATAATGGACAAAAAGCAATTTTTTCCATCTGACTATCTGTCTTTTGTTATTTGTGTCTTTCACAGCAAATACATTATTAATCACTTTCCCAACAGGCATTCAATGCCACCCCACTGTGTAGCCAGTTCATATTTGAAGTGACTGTGTAAGCCTTAGAGAAAAGCTCATCCCCAGTCAAACAGAACACAAATTGGAGTTTGACTATGTACCTATATAGGCAAAAGAAATTATCAGAAGATTCAGCACAGATGATTATACATGCCTAACCAAGTTTGAAAACAAGCCCCATGGTGTTTTAGATTAGGACACTGATCTTCACAGCTATATGGGAATGTGTAAACAGAATAAAAATGAACAAGATGACAGTACTCGGCTACTCCGGCAGAGTTGTGTCAAAAGCCCCATGCTGTATTTACCCTGAAGTCACATAAACAGATGTTGTTAATCCTTTTGACATTTCAAATAAATATGCATAAACTTTCACAAGGTCTCCAGTAAACTGATGTGGTTAACATTAAGAATATTAGTTTAAATTTTTCCTAATATATAAAACCTTAGTCCCCTCTTCCTGATGCACTTCTGCATGCTGTCCTGCAAGGGGATGAAAAAGGGTAAGGAAACACAGTTACTCAATGTGACTTCAAACAGAGGTCCTCTGTTCAGATGTAAAAACTAGGAAGTGTTTTCAGAAACGTTGCAGGATACCAGGACAGCTGATGGGAGGAACAGCAGGATTCACATTGAATGCTGGTGTCACTTCTGAGCTGTCACATGGTGTATCATGGAGATAAACACTGCACATGTGAAACAATTATCAGTTACTTTAGGCTGTCAAACATTTCAATGGAACATTGTCATCTCAGAGGCAGACAAGTAAAATAACTGTGTTTATGCAAGTCTACATTCATCCAAAATACACCTCATGAAATCCTAGGTTCTCAAGACGGGGTGGAGGGAAAACAGATAGAAAACACACTTTATTTACCCTTACAACACGCTGAAAGTTCATGACAACCCCCTTAATGCCACATTTTGTGCCCACTTTGTGCAGTGCACCTACCTAACACTGCTAATGTAATACAAATCCCTACAGCGCAGTGCTGCAATGTGTCTGGGTCTTAAAAACTTTGTTATTTCAGCTGGCAAAGACAAAATGAAACTAAAAAAGAAACACAGTCATGCATACAGAGCCTCAGCTCTGCAGGCAGGCTAGGCCGGGCCCATGTTTTGGTTATCAGATGGAGAAGATTCAAAGTTACCATGGAAACAGCTGTTGCCAGCATGGCATTGCTCCATTAATTTGTAACATGGACATCTTGGAAACTTAATTGTGTTTACATCCATCATGGGGATGCCAGATAGTTGTATCCCCCAGGGCAACAGCACAGGTGTACCTGTGTGCTTAGAACTCACACAGGGATCCCACTATCCGTGCTGAGAGCCATGACCAGCTACTTCAGGACATCCTCCTTGCTCTCCTTAGCATAGAGAGGAGCATGCATGCAGAGGCTTATTCATGTTCATCAGGAACTGGTGTACTGTGACTGTGTGATGCTCGCCACAAGAAGGGCATCAGTGAGTCCTTCCCCTGTTACTTTGAGAAAGAAACAGCTTAAATTTCACCACACTACACCAGCCATTGCAACCCAGCACATGACGTTCATTCACAACCCCCATCCATTTTAGTAGCTGCTTTATCTGAAGGAGTAAGATGACGAATCTTTATGAAAATACATATGGGCCTTATACATTTCTCCCAGAGGTATAATTCTTCTCTTCAAATAGTTAAATCATGACAAAACTCATACAGATGCAGCTCCCATGGTAAAAACATGCTAACCACAAATACACTTACCCTGAACAAGAGGGGCTTAATCATCACTGATACTATTACATCCACATTAGGTAAATGCATTGGTAAGAAGGGAATTATTTATCTATAAAGGGAGAACTAAAGTAATAAGACACATGTGCACAGTCTTTAACTAAGCCTCTTCCAAGCCTCCTCCCTGTATACTTTCTTTCAACCTTTTTCATCCACCTTTACTTCTCCTCCCAGAATGCTATTTTTTCTTCAAAAGTTTTAAAAGACAGAAATACATTCATGTTCTATGTGATGTGCCCAAATCTGGTCATTGCTCTGCTTCTGTCCCCATCACAGAATACCAGGTTGGAAGAGACCTCAAGGATCTGGTCCAACCTTTCTAGGAAAAGCAGGACCTAAACTAGATGTCTGAGCACCCTGCCCAGACAGATAAGCAGTGTTCAACACAAAAATTGAGGTAACTGAAGTCCTGCCCATCAGGAGATTCAGTTTCTCAAAGAGAAGATATCCAGGTAAGTACCACCTGTCCAGTTATTCCACACGCAGGAATGTGAAGTATTGGCCAATCTTGCAAGAATGATATATTGCCAAAACAAAGTAATCTGATTTTAACTAGCTGTTGTCCTGGAAAAAAAAAAATGTGTAACTTGGTAAGATGGTATAACTTATTTTCTTTAGGCAGCAATTGAACTGTAAAGCTAATAAGCTATGATTTGTGCATTTTTGGAGTAATTTCAATTCTGTGAGTGAAAGCCAAACCCTCCAGGCCTTTTATCAGGCTCTAACTTCGAATAGGATTCACCACCCTATCAGAGACCATATAAATAATGATAAAGTTGTTTCCACACACACCCACTAAGTGCAGTTAAAAAACTTGGTGAACACTGGCCACAGAACTGCAGTCCAGAAACCCTTCCTGCTTATCTTTTCCTGCTGTGACATGCAGTCAAGGCCACATCAATATCTAAGGCTGTGCCTGAAAGTAATGAAATGCCTGGATTTGCTTTTTAGGTATGGGCAAGTCACCTACCTGGTCTACACCAGAACTAATTCACCTCTAAAAGGACAACATCTGCTTGCAGTACACTGCACAGTGCTCAAGACAGGGACTACTGATCACCATAAGCAGTACAAACCCTGACAGATGTTGCCTTAACCTGACCTGGTACCTTCAGAGTTTTTCTGGTTATATCTGTACCTTGCAAGCACAATGCCTGTGTAGGTTAAGAAAGAGCTGATAAACATGACAAACATGCAACACAGAAGCCAAGCGGGAAATCTGAGGCTGAGAGTAATGAAATCAGTCAAATGAAGACTTCTGGAAGGGCTCTTCACTTCTGGAAAAGCTAATGGATTTTCAACATGACCGCAAATGGCCAAGAGCTGCCTTCTCCCAATACTTAACATCTAAACCACTAGCACTAATAAAAAGGAAATATTTTTGTGAACTAAAACATGGAAAACAAAATTATTTATTTAAAAAAAAATAAGCTAGTCTCTGTTTCTGGAGGCCTGATTTTCATTAATGTAATACTTCTGTTAACAGCCTTGTCTACATAAGGCATCTGTAGAAAGTTTTTATTGTTAACTTAATAGTGAAAATCTAATACAGGTTCTATTTGAATTTTCCTATTAAACTGACGTCAATGGCAGTCTGAGAATCAGATTGTTACAATCCAGACTATGAAACAAACATTCAAGTCATATGCTATAAATGTAGTCATTGCACACTGGTAAGTGTGTTTTAACATTTTTAATCAGGTCTCTGTGTAAAGCCAAGATACACTTGGCATAGAGATGAGGGGGAAAATTATAAAAATGTAGATGTTTTTACTTGGAAAGTCAATTATAATTTATTTCCAGGAAGACTGAAAAAAATAAAAATGGAATACATACACAGAATTGCACTTGTGCAAGCATACGCACAAATACTGGAGCATAGTCAAGTCACTAGAGCTTCATGTCTTAATCAGCACTTGCCACACAATAGACTGAGACATTATCATGCCTGTAAGGCTACCTCCCCAGGAACATATGTGTGGCACACAGATCCCAAAAAGGAAAGGGGAAATGGGGGGAGCCTATGGCAATATTGAAGCAGCAGAAAGGACCGCATAATTGTCAGGAAATTTGAACATTCCACCTGGGATTTCCATCAATGGGGTCCCACACCTCATCAAAACTCTTACGTGCTTTGGAAGAAACTTGCCCTCCCCAGAGTTTCAGATTTTTATAGAGGCAGGCAGAAAAACAGATAAAACAAATAAATCATCAAGTGGCAAGAGTGAGCTGTGCTGGAAAAGAGATGGCTGGGATGGCCTTCTTGGCCTCTCCCACATCAGTCTCTGGAAATCTGCTGGTTATCAGCACAGGGTCCCTGCAGCCGTCCCTGCACCAAGGATGCTGGGGAGCCTTCTGCCAAAGCAGGCATGCCAGGGTGCACCAAAAAGCACAGCACTCTAGTACATGCTGATCTCTTCCAATGCCAGAAGCCATGATAAGATCAAAGGGAGCTTAGAAAAGCAAACAGAAAGTAAATACACATACATATGTTGTATTATTTGCAACTGTTTATTGCTACCAAAGAGGGTCTGAACCCTTATCAGATTTCAAAACCTTTTAGGCATGTGTAAGACGGGTGAATCAAGAGTAGAAAACCAGCAGGTTTATGTAACTTTTCATGTAGAGATGGATTACACAGTCACATTTTCAACTCAAACAGAAAGGAAAAGCAGTGGAGTTTTGTGTTAATTATGAAATTACTTTGCATATTAGCCAAATTACAGATTCTTTTAACACCTAGAAATCCAGTGGGGTAAAAGTTTTCTCCTTCTCCAACCTACGAGATGTTTCTACAGCCTGCAATAACAAGGTTTGAAATCAAACAAGTTTTTAAATTAAAACCAAACAATATTAAACTGCCTTTAGTAAAAAAAAAAAAAAAAAAATAAACTACATTTCACAGAAGTTCAGCTAAATTCTTACTCGATGCTTAAGAGGCTGTAAGTTACACATGACATCAGAAAACTGAATTCTGTCCTCAGAAATATTTTTCAAGACTCTTAGCAATTCTAACCAGCTTATGTTTGGACAACAGATTAGTGAGGGATGTGGCACTGAAGGGTAATGAGCCCTATGACCCATACTGTATGTTAGAGTAAGATCAAGGAACGGCAATGCCAATGCAGGCACAGGATACCTGCTACCAACCTGATCTCTGTCTGTAAATCAGTGACATGCTGTAACACTGTGCTAGAAAACAGTGATGGGTATTGCTCTTCACAGAGATGGCAAGACTGGATGGGGCTTTTGAGCAACCTGGTCTAGTGGAACGTGTCCTTGTCCACAGCAGGGCAGCTAGAACTAGATGATATTTAAGGTCCTTTCCAACTCAAACCATTCTATGATTCTATGTCAATACTGCACTAGAGGATGAAGGTGCTTAAGTCCCCAACCCACCTCTCTCCCTTATAAATCTATATTGATAAAATGCAAATAACATTCAGAAAAGAGTTGCTTACTCAATGCAAAAATAAAAATACTCAACTTCCTTCCAGCAGTAACCTTCTGAGATGCTGTAGGCACTGAACTTGTTACCCATCACAGCACATGGGAATGCAGCCTTTTGATTACGCCTATGGACATTTGCTTTGCACAGAGCACCAGGCTTCCTGTGCAAGGCTGGAAAGATCCCAAGCATGATTTATGGTATATTGTTACACCACCGTCTAGACGTGACTAGCTAGCTCAGGAACCGATAACAGCAAGCCCATGACAATACAAGCTCAACAGAAGCTAACATACCCTGCCAACACTGCAGTCGGCATACCACTCCAGGATAAAACCTCTCTTGCATACAACCTCCTCCACAAACTGGTCTCCTTTTCCCAGCCTGCTTAAGGTAAGGGAAATGCAAACAACTTTTGGAAGCTGTGACGCAGCTTCCACAATCTTCTCCGTATCAGCTATGGGGATTTTACAGCCCCTTCGTGACTCTGCCCAGCTGCAACAGGGAAGGCTACTCAAGTTATGACTACAGCTAGCAAACTCAGTCCAAGCTGGAGCTCATTCTGCAGTCATCTCATCTGCACACCAGGAAAGTGCTGGGTGCCTGCTTCAGGGTCTTGGAAAGGATTTGATGGCTTACTTTTGCCATACCAGTAAATGCCATTGCCTAGCCAAGACACAGCTTACTTTGGCAGAAGACTTTGCATAAGGATTAGCAACAGCATCAAGAGGACTTTCGTGCTTGGAATATGTGCAGCTACACCTGGGCTTCTGTTGACAGAATTATGCTGGTAGGAGTGGAGGGAGAGAAATGGCCTCCTGACCAACCCAAATATGCCAGCAAAATCAGTAAGAGCAGGGTCAGGCTTCAGAAGAAACCACACTGCAATTCCTGGCACCAGTTGTTATAGTGGAAATTTCAATCACAATAACCTGCAGTAATTAAATGGACCACTGAAGGACTTTTGCCCTCGGGGAAGGGATAAAAAGAATAATATTTCCTTCAACAAGCTGGAGTACATCCAGCACCGGCACAACTGTGCAGGACTGGGTGTAGCAGTATCCACATCTCACGCGACAGCCACTGGCAAGAAAACCAGCTACAGAGGTGTGGGAAATCTGAGCATTTTTTTATTTTCTTGTCAGTCACGTAGCCTTTCCTTGATATCTGGAGCTCCTGGTCCAAGGCAGAGAGAATGAGTCAGCACAGCTGACCTGTTGTTAGCCGCTGTATATTGCTGTGTATGCTGTGCATTGCTGTGTATGCTGTGCTGCATGGAGAGCGAGGTGTGAAACTCAACAGCAAGTCTGGAGTGTTCCAGAGGAACACTGGTCTGTTCTTCCTTTTTCCTTCCTGCAGTAAGCTCATTTAACAGTAGGTTAACAACAGCAGGTCTTGGAGCCAGTCTGGCCAGCCAGGACAGCCCTCAGAGGAAATAAAGGATGGAATATGGAAGGCTTAAATCAGCAGAACAAGCTAGGTAGGCTCCCCAGAAGGTTTCCATCAACTGTTGCAATCCACACACAGAGAAAGTGTATATGGCTAAAAAAAAAAAAAAAAAATCTCCTATGCTTTAAGATCCTAACGCTGAAGATTTTCTTCTCTGCCACTGTTATTTCAGCATTTTGCAGACAGCAAAGATGCTGTGAGCAGCTGGCTCAGAGAGCTGCTGGAACGAATGGAGCACTGAGGCAGGAGCCCAGAGCCTGGCTCAACACAGATGTATGGGGAGGAAAGCACAGGAAACCTGAAGCAATGAACAAGGTGTTCCATTTCATACACTTATATTCTCAAGCACAGATGGAGAATAGACCTCTGTATTTTAAAAGCTATCCTCATTTTGGGAAGCTGAAAAGGGCTTCATTATTCAATTTAGCACCATTATACCATTCCACCATTATACTAGCTTTTAGAATCTATGTATCTGAAAAGACAAAGGGTTACCTTATCAATTCTCCATACAGTAACATCCATCCTATTTCCTGCAGCCTTGTTTAAAAACATGTGCAATTATAAATTTGATTTATTTATTTCTGGTTGACTTGGCAAATATTCCCCAAATCAAATGTTAGCACCACATACATTCTCTAAAACTTAATGCTCAGTAACATTCAAAATAACATATTCTACAGTCTTTTTATGAGTCAATTTTTCTACACTTGCCTACTAAATATCATCAAACTCCTTCTTTTCATCAGTTGGCACAAACATTACTATGGCTAACTCCAGCCACACTCATATATTAAACAGATCTACTTGAATGTTTTATCTAATACATTTGCAAGCTTTTAAGGAGTAGAAGAAAAAAAAAAAATAAATCTTGCATTTGTAAACTTTTTCTTCTGTCAGCAATGGTTCTTTCCTCTGGACAGTATAATTGTAATCACTTAAAGTCCTGACCCATGTTAGACTGGCTCTTTTAAATAAATAAATAAATCTGAAGGCACAGAGCCACAGTTACAATTCACAACCACCAGTGATGTACAGGTACACAATCTGGGATTTCTGTAAACTTCTTCCAGTACTAAGGCATATTTTCTTCCTCCTTCTGCTTACAGACTTCTTTTGGGACAGTTCCGGATATTATTTTTCCAAGTTTGCTTGCAAACATCTCTATGCTTTTAATCTTTGCTTCAGAAGCACAACAGCAATAAATACAAGTTTCATTCCCAGCTAAAATGCCAACTGCAACACTCAAGTCAAAGTTCCAGGAGTGAACTTAGTTCCTATGGCCTCAAGACAGACTTGGTGGCACACACAAGCTTCACCTGCCCATCTCCTCCAGGACAATAGAAGCAAGAAACAGTTACCATCTGGAAAGAGAACATGACCTGGCCAACAGCAACAACAACCTCCAGAAAACCAAGTCTTCAACACCAAAAGCAACATTACATTAAAAGCAACCTGAAAAAAGTATCACTGAGAACAACTCCTCCTGAACTACAAAACTAAACATAACCAACTGCAAATGTATGCTTGACAAGGACATAAACACCATTCACATTTACAATACCTCTGTCTCTCCAGCTGCTGGACTTGTGTAGCTTATTGAAGTCCACCAGCTGCAACCAGCTTAGCTCTAAGGACCAAGAAACAAAATTTCTGTTTTCACAAGCACTTTTATCTGTCCCAAGAAAGATCTTGTAGGGGTAAGAACTGTAGAGAATGAGAACCTCTACATTATGAAGTCTAGACTAGAAATCAACACTTAGTGCTTTTGACTGAAAAATTTGCATCACATGAATCAAAGTAACAGCAGGAAAAGAAGAAAAGAACACGTGGCAGCCTGTGTTTTCAAATCCATCTACACATCCCAATTTTTATATATTAAAAAGATCCTATTTTTCCTGTAATTGAAAACAGAGTTCAGAAATCATGCATATAGAGAAGTCAAAAATGTTCACCAAAAAAACCCTAAAATCAAGTCTGCATTGATATGTAGGTGGCTAGTAAGATATAAATGAAGCACTGCTGCAAAGAAACGCCTACGATAGGTTAACCATTGCACTGACAAGGTAGGACATCCTTTGGCAGGGCAGAGCAAAGCAAACCCCCATGGGCTGGTGGAAGCAAATGGCTTCAGCACATGAGCACAGCACCTGGGGAGTTACACCAAAGTTCACTCCAGCTGCCTATGCAGTAGCGGAGGGGATATAGATAAACAGTACCACAAACCGAGAGGGTTTCTAAGATAAATTATGAGAAACAACTTGTGACCACACCTATGAAGTGAAAGCTGGATCAGTTTAACAAGCTATGACTCCAGTCAAGCAGGAAGAATCATGCTGTTTTTCTCAGCAAGGGGAGCAGGAAAGGAAGCACACCAGAAGGGATACCGACAACTGCCGCTGCTGGCTTGAGTCAACTACAGACAATGCCACAGGGAGAAGAGAAGCCATAGAAGAGGAGGTAGATTCCCCTTCACAATATATGAGACCTGATTCCCCCAGTCACCTGTATTGCAGGTATGCATATCTCCAGGTTAGAGACTGGAGGCAATAATCATGCTAAGAAGTCTGACTTTGCCCCAGTATATCACTGTTTATTTATGCTACATTAAAAAAAATAAATGAGATTAGGACACCATCTCTTCAGTACGTATATATATCTATATCTACACACTGTTAAGTCCAAGGTGATCTTGATCTGCTTAGGGCCTCTAATATCAATATAGTATCAGGAACAATTAAAAGGGATGTTTGACTTCTGATCTGAACAGAATTTCTTTACTAGAGAACAAAGTAGTACTTAAAATCAAGTATAAAAAAATTACCATGTTCTTTACTGCAAGCCTACACTTCTAAGCTTCAAAAGCAGAATTAAACCTCTCTCCACAAAGAAGAAAACACAAAAAAAAGAACAGAAATCCTAGCAAGAGGTTCCAGTTCAGAAGGTGAAAATCCATTTAAGAAATGGGCAATCAGAAACCAGTAAGCAGGGCAGCATACACACTTGTGCTTTCTGAGGACAGTCTAACCATCCTGAATATGGTTTTTGCAAAGACCGAAATGAGCTTTGCAGTTGAATACATGTTTGAGATGCCATGTAAGGGCAAACCAACCTCATGAGAAAAATGAACCTGAAGACAGGATTATTTTGTTGATGATGTAAGCATAGCTTCCAGAAAGCTGCAGACAGGAAAGGCAGAAGCAATTCTGCACTCATGATCCCTTCAAGCAATTTGCTGTTCCAATCAAACTTAAAATATGCGATCAATAAATAAAACTTACCAGAGGATTCAACATCTTTTGCACATGTATTTAATTCAGAACTGTTTTCATTAAGAATCATTAAGGATACATCCCATTTTCTGTTAACACTGATAGTATTTCATTACACTCTATGCTATGGAAACACCATAAACCACAACATCTCCATTTTGATAAGCAGACCATCACAATTTAAGCTCTTCTTATAACTGACAAGGTTTCTTAAGATGAAAAGGATTTTAAGTCCCTTAAAGCTGTTTTAATGGAAAAAAATAACTTTTTCCAGCTGTGAAGCAACCCTAAACTCCCAGAGGCCTAAACTCCCATGGCCAGATTTTACTACAGAGCATTTTCAGGATTAAAAAATTAGTTTGAGCTCAGGGTGTACTGTCAGACCACAACAGAAGGAAAATTAATACAACATGCTGGAAATACAAGACTAGTCACATTAAGAAAACACTTTCTGACAACGTTAATTATGACACTGTGACTCCTACTTTTATCACGCACAGCCCTTTCATAGCAGTTCTACAGACCTCCACCCTCCACCATCCTAGGCATGCAACAACACAACAAACCCTCTGGAGGACAGAAGAAGAGACTTACTGCTAGTTCAAGTTCACAGAAAGCACCTACTTTCACAAGCTTTTTTCATCTGTTTTCCAGTTCTTTCTGTTTCACAGAAACCTCTGCATCTGTCTTTGTGGGAAAAGGTAAAAGCAAGCAGGAAGGAAGGAACACTAGCAAACCAAAGAAACATCACTGTTTCCATGTTTAGGGGAAAAAAAAATGAAGAAGATGGTTTAACATATTTCCATTGAAAATCTTGTTCAAGCAGGTGGAGAAAAAATGAAAGAAAACCAAGTGTGTTTGAAAAAATCTCCTGGGACACTGCATCAGCTACCCAAAGCTCCATCACAACGCCTGCCACAGCATTTTTTAGACCCGTGACCTGAACACCCAAGTCATCTTTCCTTTTGTGCTGCAAACCCACAAATGAGAAACTTGTACCAAGTTACACTATTTACAAGACAATCTTCTGGACCACAGCTGCAATGCAGCCAGTGGGTAATGTGCCAGTTTAATTCACACACCTGCAGCCCAGGTATGTGGCTGTAGCATCTGAGTGCCAGGAGGAACAGGGCTGCCCAGCAATTAATCATACAGGGTTCTATCATCCCCATGGGGAGGTGGTGACAACCAAGAGGGACAAAGAGGTGGAAAAGCCATTATGACGAACAAAAGGCAGTACTGCACACTGGGATAAACTGATGCATGCTGGGAATGAGCTTACAGTCAAGTCTGTACTTGGAGCTCTCTATCAAGACAA
This sequence comes from Agapornis canus, assembly GCA_036873685.1. Lineage (NCBI taxonomy): Eukaryota > Metazoa > Chordata > Aves > Psittaciformes > Psittacidae > Agapornis > Agapornis canus. The sequence goes on from JBAFWW010024609.1 coordinate 15,517, forward strand.
CCCTACACAACTGCTTGTCTTAGTGAGACTGTGGTGTAACCTCTTCATGTTTGGGCAGCCTGGACCTACCATTTTCAGATCTGCCCACATGGATTGCTCTGCCCAACAGAAAACACAGAATAAAACCAAAGAGCATAATACACAGCTGTAAGGCAGAGCTGCCCTAACTGCCCTGCAGGAAGCAGCCCAAAGGCCTCCCCAGCAATAAGCTGAGTGTGAACAACTGGGTCCCTGTTTTTGCTTTATTTAGATAGTGGTAAAACCAGCATTTACTGCCATGGCAGCAAAACCAAGCAAAACAACAACAGCCATGTGCTCAAAGACAGAATAAACAAGATTTACTGCCCTTATGCAGAGGCCAACGCCTATGACTACTCCTTATCACAAAGCAGTTCAAGAAACAACATGTCCTATACATAGGTGTTCCTACCTGTACAGGCAAATGCAATGCTGCAGGATCAATAACCAGTAGAAGCTGGGCAGCAACTGTCTGTATGTTGCTGTTTTGGCATCTGGGGTGGGCACACAAACTATTATTTAAGGCTTCTACAATTTTCCTTGGGGCCGTTGAATGATGGCAGAGTAAGAATCCTTCAAATGTGGAGGACTTAAGTCACACGTACAGCCATTACAAGAACAAGTCTTGAGACACAGAGCTTGAATTTCTTTATTACCATAAACTTTGACCAAATTGTCTGCTTGATCAAGACCAATTATTTTAACTTGATAGCAAACAACATCCTCATTCTACAACAAATTGCTGTCCTACACAGTAATGCTCTCTTTAATACAATCTACGTGTGTGGTGGTCCTTTAAAAATATTTGTTTAAAAACAAACAAACAAAAAAAAAACAAACAGCCCCCAGGCACACCTCCCCCCCAAAAACACACACCCAAGTTATAAAAGCAAGAAACAAAGTTAAGAATCAGCCTTGTGCAAGGAAACGATGTATGTACCAGCATTTTTATTTATACTGCACTAAGGAGATTAAACAATTATACAACTGCATGTCCAAGATCATTGCAGTTTTGTTATCAAAACATCCAGTGCATCTGACTACCTAGAAACAACCTGCCACCCTAAGAAGGATGCAGATGATGTTGTTAATTCACTTTCTGGCAGTCACGATCTGGCTTCTCCTGTTCAGATGTCTTTTCTCTGGATCCTGCATCACCACCTTGCAATCCTAGCACCAGTAAAGTACCTTTATTTTTAATTTTTTATTTTAAAACATAGTTGGTCTCCCATAGTCAGTAAACATGTCAGCAATTACATTCATTTCTTAGACCTTTTCCCATTTTGTTGTAGCAACTGGGTAAGTATGATTAGAGAGTTTGTCATATTCAGTGTGTTATAATCAAGACAGTCCTTCAGAAGGTGCAGACACTGAAATTACACAAGAGTCCCTTTTCAAATTAGTAAATTAATCTCTTATTTTTAAATTTTAAATACAAGATGGAAAGACCAGCAGTAATGAATCTCTAATGGGAGTTAAGGAAGCACTTAGCAATCTCTTGCTATCTCCCAGAAGGAAAAAGAAGGAGCTGCTTGACTGTGCATCTCAAATAAGCTGAATTAAATAAGTACTGCCCAAATTACTATAGCCAGGCACTACAAACCACTTATTCTTTGAGTAACATAACAGAATGCAGGCTACAGAACAGCCTTCCTTAAGAGAGTTAAATCCTTTCATTGACCTATCTATGTTACTACTTACTCCTTCCCATTCCTGGGCAAAGCACCCAAAGCCTAACTGTACCTCTTTTCCAGGCAGATGAGCCTCCATCAACTGCTTCTTTCTGTGAAGGATGTCAGTCAAGTCCAGACTCTAGCAATAGGTTGTGCCTGTCTGTCACTGATTTAAAAGGGAGACTCAGAGCACTTAAAAAACAGATTTCCATTCCTGGAGTCAACTCATCACCCTATTTTTATTGCACATGTCAGGAGCAAAACATACAAAGAATTTCTTTACCTTCAGTAAGAAGATTATGTTTTTGGAGCTTGACTGCACAAACTCCTTTTTATTTTGAAGGAACCTCAGCATCACCACAGCTCCCAAATTAGACCCTTTAAATGCTTGTTAGGCACGTGTCTCCCACATGAGCTAACAGCACAATTCACCATGTCAGCAAAAACAGTTACTCTCCATCTAGACAAGCTACTTTGCTCTACCATGGCTACTCATAGATATCTCCTCCCTCTTCTACATTTCAACTCTAAAAAGAAAAAACACCAAGTAATGTGCTCATAAAGTGTTCTTGAAATAAATAATTTGCGTCAAGTAGAAGAAAGTTTTACTAGCATTTTCTGCAATACAAACATTCCAAATAAATTTCAGGTTTGGCCAAAAATCTATTCAGTTACCTTAATTAAGTATCACTTTTATACATACAGAGGCAATTTAAAACATCTGGAATATAAAATACTTCTTTGCATGCAGTGTTTTGGGTACAACTCCATTCATTTCATTAAATTTACACCTGCTTCAAAGTTAACTGAGGTGACTGAATCAAGCGTTACCTCTGAACAGATGAGCCACAGTTAACTGCTTGTGTACAGAGCACTCCTTGGACCCACAGCAATGGACCAGAGCATCCACAAAACTCAAGTCTGCTAATGCCTTCAGGAGCTATCTGAATACCACCAGCTCAGTCACATATTCAGGAAACGGCAATATAAGCTGCACTGTAACAGCCCAGAGCACAACTGTAGCACCACCGCCTTAAGCAACCATACAAGCATTTCCTTCATGTGGGAAAATGCAAGACTGTCAGCAGGATAATGCATCCACCACCATAAAATAAAGAAGTTATGTGCCTGACCTGATAAGACAACTGGTAGGGCATTTTAGGATTTTAAACGTGAGGCAGAAAACAGAATGCCATGGAACAGACACTTGTGCATCAGCAGCAAAATCAATGGCTTTATGCACAGCAAGTACAGCTAATAGTTGCAACTTATTTTCCACTGACTGCTCCTGCAGCCCTAAGAAAGCCCACCAGCATCACATAGCTCATAGATGTCCCTCAAGAATTGCTCCACATCTCCAACAAAATATCCAGGAGCATCTTTGGAAGCAGGAGAGAGGGTGTGTGTTCAGGAGTCAAACAATGGAATTCAGACCTCTACACTAG
>JBAFWW010024610.1:0-14736 GCA_036873685.1 Agapornis canus
TAATTTAAAAGTGTGAAGAGAATAAAAAAATCTAAAAAAGAGGACTTTCCTTTATTTAGAGAAAAAATGCCTTTTTTTTTTTTTTTTTTTTTTACTTATTTTCTTTCCAATTAATCTTGAATCTTTAAAAGTTAATTCAGCAAAAATGGTTCTACACACTCCAAATTCTTTCAGATCAGAGAGCAATTTATGGATTTTTTTTATTATTATTTCATTACTGGATACAAAGGCATGTCCTATGGTCTTTGCATTTTTAAATGCAATAGTTCATTTTTTTTCCCTCCCCATTTTAACCAACACCTTAAGCTATTCAGAATATTTTGCTGCTAGAGGAATCAAAACTATTTCCTGTAATTTCATAAAAACAGTCCTTATGATCATACTGAAGCAGAAATCAATTTCTTATCACTTTAAAAGAAAATTTCTTGCTCTAGTAGCTTAACAGACTTGAAAAATGCACCTTGAAATGGGTATTTAGGCTATACTATTGGTTTTCTTATGCTTCTTGATCTGTGTATCAGGCTGCAGTGAGGAGTTTGGGTTATGGTTGTCGTCTCAGTGCTAACGAATGGATGATACGCTGACTGAACTTTGACCTTATACATTAAAGAATTTTTTTTGTTGAGAATTTATAATTCAGTCCTAAAAATTCAAGTCTTCAAGGTCAATTACAGTTTAAAGAAGGAGGCAAAAATCAGGTGCTTTTAAATATTTTACATGTTCTTTATTTTCCTTTTCTGTGCTCCTTCCCCTTGCTGTTGCAATACATGTAGGATTTGGTTTTGGTTTTGGTTTTTCCTTGGGTAGTTTTTTGCCTTAAGAGGTTCAAAATCAGCTATGGTTTTTGCTGCGGTTATTCTTTAGATGGTACTGATTTGTAGCAGCAAATTGGTTGTACCTGGTTTGTAGCAAGTTGGTTGTAAGTATTGTAGAGACATCACAGTAGTGGTCAGCCTATGCTTCCAACTTCTGCTTAATGATGTAACTGTGCAATGTCCCAGTATAGTTACCACATACGTGATAACTCCCGTGCTAGTTCCCATAGCTTTACATGTTTGCAACTTACTTTAGTTTTTACTGGGTAATTTGGTATTGTTTTGTTTATGCACAGTTGAAAAAGCCTTACAGTAAAACTACTTATTCAAAAGATCCCCAAGAGTGTTTCCTTCAGTACAACTTGGGTATGTTCACAAACTGATAATCCCTATGGAAGCATATGAAATTTAAACAAAGTTTACCAGCAGTTACAGAGAGCCCTAATTTTCTGCCATGTTGCAGTCCAGTGCCCAGTGAGTGGACAGGTCCCATCACCAGCCCTTGTAGAATATTATAAAGATACCATATCGGTATTGAGTTTAGAAATGGCAGCTTCCTTCACTTAGTGGGAATAGAAGAGGGCACAGCTCTGCCTGCATGACTCGTTCTGTATTGCTGACTGTAAGAAATCAGTGCTACAACAAATAGGCACTCTCAAACTGGAGTGATGTGCATGGGAGACTTACCTTGATGTGACACCCTGGTGTCGGGCTGTGAGATAGTCTACTGCTGTACACAGGGGTCCCTGATGAGTCAGGCCAAAAGCTGCATCTGTTCACTTGCCTTCTGTTCCAAGGAATTCAACCTTAGAATTTATTTTTAAGAGGTTTCATAGATTAAAAAAGATGGTTAGGTAAAGGAAAAGTAACAAAAGGGTAGAGGGAAGGACATTCCGCTTTCTAAATTCATGCAGGTGACAAAGCTGTTCCCTGTTTTGGCCCAAAACTCAGAAATTCTCATACTCTGATACTAGTATTTCTGTAATGTTTCCATGATATTTCTGGACTGAAACCCAGACACCTTTTTCACTTTTGTTTGTACGGATTGTCGTGGTTTAACCCCAGCTGCCAGCTCAGCCCCACACAGCCTCTTGCTCACTTTCCCCTGGTAGGGTGGGAGAAGAGAATCAGAAGGGTAAAAGTGGGAAAACTTGGGATTTGAGGTAAAGGCAGTTTCATAGGTAAAGAAGAAGCTGCACACACACAAGCAAAAGCAACCAAGGAGTTCATTCACCACTTCCCATGGACAGGCAGATGTTCAAGCATCTCCAGGAAGGCAGGGCTCCATCATCTGTAGCGGTTACTTGGGAAGGCAAAAATATTCACTCTGAACATCTCCCTGTCCTTTTTAAACCAACTTAACATGCTGCTGATGACACCATATGGTGTGGGATATCCTTTGGGTCAGTTGGGGTCAGCTGTCCTTGCTGTGTCGCCAAATTCCTTGTGCTGCCCCAGCCTGCTCGCTGGTGTGGTGGGCTGAGGATGAGAAAAGGCTTTGGTTCTGTGTAAGCACTGCTCAGCAACAACAAAAACATCCCTATGTTATAAATACTATTTTCAGCACAAATCAAGAACACAGCCCCATACTAGCGATATGAAAAAAATTAGCTGTAGCCCAGCAAAAACCAGCACATTGATATATTTTAAATATATTAATAAAAATACATTACACTCTAACATTTGTAATATGCTTTAGATGTTTTTATTTGGGAAACAGTCAGAAGGAATGCATTATGATTTGTTTTTTCAAAACCCTTGTTCTCCTTTTTCATCCGTCATTAACAGTGGGCATGTGTGTGTTCCTGAGTTTTCAGTGTTCTCAGACACATAGTGCTCTCTAACAGGGAATGTGGAATTAGGGCCATGATACGTGACTTTCTTTCTTCATCTTTATACTGTGCAAGTGTTGGTGTGTGTTATCACCTACACTCATACTTCCAAAAGCAGTGATGTTATACTAGTTCAGAGCTCGTAGGCTGATCAATCAAGAACATTCCTGAATTAGAAAATGGAACATGAATCTAGCTTCTTTTTTGTTTTCTTTTTCTCTTTCTCTCTAAAATAGATTGATAGCCAATATTTCTTTTTAAAGCCTTGTTCTATGTTAAATGAAATCTGTTGGTAAAATTCCTACGAGTTTCCACAAGTGTGGTTAATTGAATGTTATCGAGAACTGAAGCTATCAGTGCAGTGTGAATTGGGCAAGTATCTGAGATTATTTAAGTTGCAAGACTCTGAGTGAGGGGCTGTCTTTTGTTCTGTGTTTGCACACTGCTTAGAAAAGTGGTATCCAAGAATAATACACGTATGACATTGCAGTAACAATAAATGTAATAATCTCTAGTGAGGACGGAGCTATCACTTGTGAAAACTTCTGACATTAGATGAAGACAAATGCCTTTAGTTTTGATACAGTGGTTGAAGACAAACTGTTCAGTTTTGATCAGTGCCAGTCAGGCTGACAGCTTGTGCCGAGAACACTGCTCAGGCAGGAATAACACCGTGCTGGCTGGCTTGTTTTCCGTGCAGAGGCTTCGCTGCCCAAATTGGAGAAGGCTGGGAGAGAGGCTCTGTAGTCTCTCTTGTGGAGGGGAAGCTGTGTACATGCCAGTCTGAAACGGGACCTTAAAACCCACTAGATAGTAGAGTCAGTTAATCATACTCGTATTAGGTGTGCAAACACAGTGCACAGCACCACGCTGTGAACATACATCAGATTGAGTTGGAATGACCTGGCACTAAATTAAGGTCTCTCTGCTATACTTGCTTGGCAGCAAAAGAAACCCATCGTTACAAAGGTGCAGTGAGAGTAAAAATCATTCCAAATCTCCCAGAGTAGCAGCTGCCACATTGGGTAAGAGCAGAAACAGTAAGAGATGATATCCTTGCCATGGGGCTTACTGTCTGGTTTGGATCCTAATGCAAAATCTGTAAAAGCCACTGGAATTAAATTGACTTCAAAATCTTTGATGACAGAGCTTGAATGATTGCATCCTGACTCTGTAGTCACGCAAATCATGCCAAGTTGTTGAGATAAGCCTCTGGCAAAACTGTGTCAGTTGTAGGGAATTACATGCAGATCTGAAAACAGGTTTTGCAATGCTAGGAAGTAGGGATGCATGGCAGAAAAAAATCTGCAACTATTGTTACTGTCATCAGCGTGCATGAAAATTGATGTTTTCATCACCTTGGAATATCTGTCTGTGTCAGTATGCATTTGTATGAGAAACAGGGAGAAGGATGTCTAGCAATAACTATGAATAAAACAGCTATTTGGTTTAGGGGTTTTGTGTTGTCTTGTTTTCAAAAGACTTATTTATTTAATTAATTTATTAAATATTCAGAAATAACTTTGATTTGTAGAAGACTACTTCCAGGGTAAAAATAGCAGGAAAAACAGTGTATGCTGTCTTTGAAACAATAAAACATATTGTAATGCATAAACAACAAATGGCAGAATGATTAAAGGTGTAACTACAGGACAGATTTTTATTCATATTAATGTTAATGTATTCTTCTGTTATTATCATGATACCCTAGAAGTGTAAATAAATTATTCACTTATTATAAACTGAATAGAATTCATACTGTGGGTATGCCAGAATTACAGGTTCATGTCCTAGTCTTAGGAGTGCAATAATATTAATCGTTGCTTATTTTGTTATAATGATATAACAAAGCAGGCTGTGATCATCTTAAGGAGTGTTCTTAATAATCATAAACTTGAGCAGATACACATGCAGTTACATAGTATTTGTTGTGTCTGTTGGACAGGCTACGTTAAAAATATTTTGACTTGCAGGCAACTTTGAAGTACAAAGCAGAAAGTTTTTCAAAACACAGGAGTTGAGAGTTGTGTGGGCTTAACAAATGAACATGTTCTTTCAAAGATCAGGAATTTGTGTAAGATGATTAAGAAACTAAAACCTAGTATCTCTGCAATCCAGGGCTTTTCACTTACTACAGCTATTCTTTTGTTTACTTGCATGTAATTCTGTGACCCCTCTTTTGGGGTAGGTTATAAGGCATCTTCAGCAGATGCAAAGAGACTTTGCAAGCAGGGTTTGCAGAACTTGAAAGTGTGCAAGTAAGTTATTACTTACTAACAGACCTGAAATGTAGCTGGAGTTTAGTGATGTACTAGATTTAATGTTAGGACACTCATTACCTCAGTTAGACAGTTGATGGTGAAGGTCTGGTGTACACAGCAACTAGGGACAGTCTTTTGTTCTGCTACATTGCTACCACCTGCTGCACTGCTGGCATTGACAGGTGATCCTCCCTGGCCCTAGCTGGACCAATCAGCCTGACTGGCCTTCTGTTGGTTTTTTGGGGGGTTCTTTGTTTGTTTGTTTGTTTAGGGTTTTTTAATTTGTTTTTTGTTTGTTGATTTGGTTTTTGTTTGTGGTTTTGTTTTTTTTTCCCATTAGGAATTCGTACCTTTCCTGTGGTAGGGTGTAGTGCCTTCTAGTTACGGTAAAATGTAGTAATTATGACCCAAGGGACCGCTAGCTTGTGCATACCCATTTTGGAGCATGTTCTTCATTTGCAGAAAATTAAACATTTACACATTTAAACATTTACACCTTGGTGCTTAAGCAGAGTAGCTGATTGTCCTTTTTATTTTGTCCTTGTACCTTTGGTTGGCTGTTTCTTTCATAGGATCAATAGCAGACCAACAAAAATGTAAAGGGCACAGTTTCAAAACAACAGCTGAGCAAACAGTTAAGGAGAGATGTGACTAAAAGTCTTCAAAAAAATGGGGCTCAGCTGTCAAAACCTATACAGGTTGAAGCCGTGACCAGGTGATCTCGTGTTATCATAAGCTAAGTCAGCTGAGCCATGAGAGTCTGTGTTCAAGAAGGGTTACTGCTCGAGTAACTGGTGCTAAATTATCTCAGAGTTAACAGTTCTGTGATATAGAAGTGTGCTTTTTTTACAAGACTTAAACCGGTGCCTAATTATTATCTTTAAAGTGTATGGTCTTTTTCACAAATGTGAAAGAGAATAATATAAAAAAACCTAGCAGAAGTACGTTGTCTTTGTTTGCAAAAAGGACTATGAGCCAGTAACAGTTTTGTGCCCTTAATTTGCTGCATGCCAGCTGACTCATGCTGTCTGAATGCTTTTGAAATGAAACAAAATAACCAGGAGTCAAAAGGCATTGTTCACTTAGCAGCTGTGTAAATGTTAAAAGTATTTGATGTGAAAGGAAGAAAAAAGTATTTTAGTTCCATTGCAGCTTGATGCTGATTGAAGGGAGAGGAGGATATTGGTTGAGTATGTTTTGACTTGTTTTATACTGGTGCCATTTCTCTATCCGTAGTATAGTATGGATATAGGACATGAAATCTAAAGGGGAGGAGCTTCTCCCTCAATCCAACTCTGGACTGAGAAGGATGGTACGAGAAGACGTGGAAGGCATTTTGGTTAATAATCAGTCGTGTCAGACAGGTCGGTGACTTTATTTGAATTCAGTATTTGGCTATAGTTGGCAGTTTGTTGTGCTCTGGCATGGAATCCTTGTCGCTAAACTGGAGACATAAATTTGATGGATAGACCACACATCCATCGAAAGAATGGAATAAGGAATTGGCTGGATGGCTGGCTGCACTCAGAGAGTTATAGTCAATGGTTCAATGCCCAACTAGAGGTGGGTGACGAGTGGTGTCCATCAGGTCAGTGTTAGATCTGATCCTATTCAACACCTTTGTTGGTGACATGGCCAGTGGGATTTTTGCACCTTCAGCAAGTTTGCTGATGACACTAAGCTATGTGGTTCAGTTGATACGCTGTGGGAAAGGGATGCCATCCAGAGGGACCTTGACATGTTTGAGAGGTGTCCAATGCCAGCCTCATGAAGTTCACCAAAGCAAAGGCAAGGTCCTACGCCTGAGTTGGGCAATCCCAGACACAGCTACAGGTTGGGCAAAAAAGGGATTCAGAGCAGCCTTGCGGGGAAGGGCTTGGTGAAGATGGCTGATGATAAACTGAACATGATTTGGCTGCAGTGTGCGCTCGGAGCCCAGAAACCAACTGTATCCTTGGCTGTATCAAAAAGAGCATGACCAGCAGGTCAAAGGAGATAGTCATGCACCTGTACTCTGCTCTTGTGAGACCCCAGTGGAATGCTGTGTGCAGTTCTGTTGTTCTCAACATAAGAGGGACATAGAGCTATTGGAGCAAGTCCAGAGGAGGACCCACAAGGATGATCAGGGGACTGGAGCACCTCCTTTATGAAGACAGGCTGAGAAAGCTGGGGCTGTTCAGCCTGGAGAAGAGAAGGCCCTGTAAGGTGGAGACCCTATAATAGCAGTCTTCCAATATCTGAAGAGGGCCTACAACGATGCTGTAGAGGGAATCTTCATCAGGGACTCTAGTGACAGGACAAGGGGGAACAGGTTCAGACTTAAACAGGGGAAGTTTAGGTTAGATATAAGGAAGAAGTTCTTTACTGTGAGGTTGGTGAGGCATAAGCACAGGTGGCCCAGAGAAGTTGTGGCTGCCCCATCCCTGGCAGTGTTCAGAGCTGGGTTGGACAGGGACTTGAACAACCTGGTGTAATGTGAGGTGTCCCTGCCCATGGTATGGGGGGTGGAACTGGATGATCTTAGGTCCTTTCCAACCGAAACCATTCTATGATTCTAACATTAGAAAGACCTGCTGGAGCATCTTGGCCTGATCACTGCAGAGCATACAAAAACCTTCTTCAAAACAAGCTAGCAGCAGAGTTGAGCTCAATACACATCTGTAAGTCATTGCAAGTTAAGAAGTCCTGCATGTCTTACCCGTTCTCTGTCCAATTTCTTTTTAACCTTCACAAGTCCCAAAACAGGATCAACTGAAAATTCATTGTCTCGATCCCCATTCACGATGGAAAAATGAATCTGGCCATTCGATGGGCTGTCCAGATCTTCTGCTATCAACTTTATTGAGAAAAGAGTGAAAATTACCAAAAGTAATATTAAGCAATCTATATAAAACATTAATTACTTAACACACCCTAAAATAAGACTGTATTTCATCAGAGTAGTTACAACTGAGCTGCTACCTCTACAGCATCAAGACAAGTATCAAGCCAATCCGTTTTTGACACAAGGCTCCCTTTGGGCCTTTTCAAAATTCAAGCCTTAAAAAATACACAATATTGTAATCTTAATATTCTGTTTAACACTTTCTTTTTGGATCCAAAAATTCCAAGATGAGAGTATTGTGAGGTTTGGGTATAGCACGCTGCATGGCAGACTATGCAAATACTATGCATTTCACTGAAAAGTTGAATTTTCCCTTTCCAGTCAAATCCACTTGTTTCTAGATGACTCATGAAATGCAATTCCTTAAATATACCATTGCTCTTTGACAGCATATTGGGGTTAAAAAGAGACAGTTGGTACTACTACTACTTTATTTTGGGAGAAAACTCGTAGCAGCCTGGAAAGCTGTAACAGACACAGAGAGTTGGCTAGAGAACAGTTAGGGTGATTCAAGATGCAGGAGTTACCATTATTAACCAGTGCAGAACTATTTTATTGAAGGCCAAGACCTCTACCCCAAGTAACAAGTGATAGGACAACAGGTGATGGCCTCAAGTTGTTCCAGGGGGGATTTAGATTAGATATTAGGAAAAATTTCCTCACTGAAAAGGTGATCGAGTATTGGAAGAGGGTGCCCAGGGAAGTGGTGGAGTTACCATCCCTGGAAGTGTTTAAAACCCATGTAGACAAACCCTTAGTGACACGGTTTTACTTAGCAGTCCTGGGGTAAAGGTTGGACTTTTTGCTCTTAAAGGTCTTTTCCAACCTATTTGATGCTATGATTCTGTGTGGCAGAGCCCTTTGTCCTGCCTAAGGGCTGGCAACAGTCTCACTCACCATTATCACTGACTCGCCAATGGCAGCGTCCTCGCTGATGACCGCGCTGTAGACCGCCTGGCTGAATTTCGGTGCATTGTCATTGACATCTGTCACATTCACGTTTACAGTCGTAACGGCGCTCAGGGCTGGAGTACCTCCATCTTTTGCTTCGACTACTAAGTAGAAATCCTTACACGCTTCATAATCCAAAGCATCCAAAATGGAAATCACTCCTTTGAACCAATGGAGGGAATGTCAACAGCCAGAGATAAACAAATAGTGTTATGGACTAAGGAATTTGTACTAAACAGTACACCATGCTATTTATCACCATGGCACACATACAACACTAACTGCAACACTGCCCAACCTAGTAAAAATATTTGGTCAGGTTCCTACTGCTGTTGTTTGATTAAGGCATGATGACAATTGCACTTGGGTTGCCTCTGTAGGAAAGACCTTCACAGAGCATGAAACAGTAGTGAACGGCTTCTCGTGAAAATAGCTTTCAATGTATGAGTATTATAGATGGAGAAGTGGGGGCCAAATCCATCCATTTAGCTGGGCTCATGCACAGAGTTGTGGGAGAACTAGATGCCAATTCTGGAAATCAGCCCTGACGAGTCAACAGAAATTCACTCCCATGCAATTAACTTCTCACAAATACAAATACAAATGAATGGGGTCTGAATATCTTTGAGGAACCAGTTGTCTATCATTATGTGATTAAACAGGGACTTCCCCACTCAACTAGGTTTCTGAATTTTGGGTTCCCTCACTACACAATCACAACTAAGATTCTCTGTAACTTGATCTACTCCATGCACCTAGAGCTCCTGTAGGACAGAAATGAATTTCTGCAAGCCCTCCACTTGTTTCCCATGTAACCCCAACAAGAAGAGGGAAGTGGGCTGTGTACAGATGATCAGTGATGCCTTAAAGGAGCTAGTAGTACTGGGCATGTCAGAAAAGACTTAAACGCAAATCCTTAACCCTGGCAAGCTAAATCCTTTCTGATATAGATCCATCAGGCTCAGGGGTGTAGGGGGCTTAAAGGTCAGTTAGTCCAACACAAGTCAGCTAAACCTAATCATTCTTGAATGTATTTGTATCTAATGTTCCCATAAACTTTCACTGATACCAGTTTCCTAACCTTCTTAGGAAATGCACTTGAGTACTTAATTAGAGTTAGGAATCTTTTCCTATCATTTAACTGAAATAATCCAAATGCAATTTAAGCCTGTGAATAGGCAGGGAGAACAGTTTATTCTGCTCCTCTTCATAGGCACTTTTTACAGGCTTGAATACTAACAGCATGTCTTCTCTTTTCTAGCTTAAATAGTGTCAATTCTTTCAGTCTTTCATGGTAAGCCACATTTTAAACACCTCAGATCATTCTTAATCTTGTCTGGGCTCTCTCCAAATGATTCCTACCTTTCAGCAAGACTTGCTGGAAGCAGAAGCCCTGAAGAGAAGCTTCCAAGTGGCTAGCAGAGAGTTCCCACTGTTAAATGGTGTGAAAGGCATTATTTTTCAAGCCCTGATCAGGCATGCTACATCAGCACCCGGCTGTCTGGAAACTGAGCGCCTGCCTCTAAACTGATAATAATGGAGCTGTCACACATTAATGAATAATAAATAGTTTTTTTTTTTTCTCTCTATGTGATTAAGCTTCATTATGGTTTTTTATTGATTTATCTCCTTGGCTTCGCTGTTAAATGTGAAGTTAAGTATCGCTGTCTAGGCATATTTATGTTTAAATTTTGTTAGCACTAATCAACATTATGAAGATAACAGACAACACGCAATTATGTTAAGTCCCTTACACGTAAGGCAGTAGCCTCTGCAGAGTGGAGAGAGATTTTTACACACAGTAATACAGATGACACAATGCATCATTTTGATATTTTGCAGGTTACTGGATATTACAGCTGCACTCAAACAAGTGACACCTCCAGCTTTCAAAATACGGATTCATACTGGCCATCCTGAATGCTATGAAAGTAAGGGAATACACTACAGGAAGCACAGAAGGATCACAGTTTACTGCTGGTGGATTAAAACCTCAATAGGGATAAAGAATATATCCCACTAAGAAATTTCAAAGGAAACGGAAGAAGAATTGGAGCCATTTTCACCAAATAAGGTAGCTTTTCTTTGTATTTCTTAATAAGAAGCGGCAGTATGTTTTAAAAATTTGTGATGTATAACCAAACAAACCCAAACCCCAAACCATAGCTGACACCAACTGTTAGACAACACAAATCAGAAGCCACATAAGTCACTGCAGTTGCCTAAACAGCAATCACATGTCAGGATTGCCAGCTAATCATGTTAGGTCCTGATAGCACTGTCCTGATGCTTGCTAAGGGTGAGGCAACTGAGGCTGTACTCATCTGGCAAGAGGGTAAACATTGCAAGTGTTCATAATGGTGAAGGTTACACAGTTTGGCTAATGGGTTGTCACATCTATACTGACTTCAACAGACATACTAATGGAGAAAAGTATTCTCCACTCGAGCTGGGGCAGCTGAGTGTGACTGCAATTTACATCACCCTCCAACCTAAAATTGGTTTTTAACTGTGCAACTAATTCCACATGGACAAGCTCCGAGTCTTTTGCTGGAATTGTTTTGACCCAAGAGCTTTCCCCAAAGCATTCACAATTTTTGATGCTTTCATTTTGCATTACAAGCTAGGACCACCTTACAAACCTGTTTTTGAGTTAATCCTGAACTTCCCTTTCTCATTTCCCGATCTGATGAGATAGGCAATCTCAGCATTAGTACCAATGTCTTGGCTTGTAGCAAAAACAGAAATGACTTCAGTGCCAGGCGAGGTGTCTTCAGGTACTGTAACAAGATAATCTCTTCTTTCAAACACAGGGGGGTTGTCATTAATGTCTAGCACTGTAATGGTAACGGTGGCAAATGAGGACAAGGTCAGCACAATGCTCTGATCTGAGGCCTTCACACTGATGTTATAGGAAGACTGAAGCTCTCTATCAAGTGGATGCTCCAAAATAATGATTCCTGATGACTGGTCAACTGAGAAGTAGCCATCTGCAGAGTCTGCCAGGGAATAGGTAACTTTTCTGTTCACACCTGAAAGAAAAGCACATGAAAATGATAAAGTGAAGAAAAGAAGAACCTTTTCCTTCCCACCAGAAACCCTAAGCAAAATCTGCCATCACACCGATCATTTCTGGTGGGGTACAACACAGGGAGGCAGGCATGCCTACAGGTACAGTGTTGCTGAAAGTCTGGGAGACCAGGACCTGCTCTTCCAAATCCCTGCTCTTCCAGACCCCTTGCTCTTGCCAAATCCCTGTGGATAAGTTAAGTCCCTTCCCTCATCATGATTTTTTTTTTTGGAAAATCACTTTGCAGAACTGTTGTGTAATGAAACTTGAAAGCAGAATCCAGATATGGTCCTTGCCCAGAAAAGCCCACAATCGAATTAGATGAGACAGGCAGAATGCCGAAATTGGAAAAGTCTCAGAGCACATCTTGAAGGAATAGAAATGTACATAAGGGAAAAATAAACCCATAAAAATACATCAGGTGGCACATAATGTACTTTCTACCACTGCTGCCTTGATTCTACCGTTGAACAGAAAAATATTATCATAAGACAATATCTGTTAGACAAAATCTGCATCAAAGAATTTCTGCCAGAATCTGGACATTTCAGAAATGGAAGTCCCCTACTCCCCCAGTTTGAGAGTAAAAACTGAGTTAAATGAAAGACACCCTGTGTTTTTCAAATCCTGTCTGGATTGCCCAATACATAACACCTATCCACACAGCTGCTGAATATGCAGCTCTATGCTAAAGTTGTCAGTAATAAGGCTTGAGGGGAAGGTACTGACTTGGTTGCTTGCTGACTACAGTAGGATAGCTGTTTCAAATCTAATTAAAAGTGAACACAGATACGAGCTAATTCAGCTCCCTGGATGCTACTTGATTTTGTGATTTGGTCCTAGATGCTTCACTAAGAGATTATAACTAAAACACTTAAGTCCGCTAAAATGAAGTCTCGGGTTTTAACATCTCTCATTTGAGGATTTGCTGTCCTTTTTGTCTGAGAACCAACTTTACAAGCCTGACATTAATCAGAAGAGCAAGAGCTACCAACCCCTGCTAGGCATATTTTGTTAATTTAGAATTTGTGGCACTATTATTCTGCTTTCCAGCAGCAAAGTATTGTAGAAATATCTGATCAAAAGCAGCACAAATCACAGTTGTTTTCTGCTTGATGTAGCAGGAGTAGAGCATCCACACAAGGGGGAGCTGGGAGACTCTTCAATCACATGTACATAAAAGCTGGAACAACTACAAAGTTCCAGACAGTACTTGGAGAGCATCTGGAATTACTATTTGGCCCCTTCAGAGAATAACGTTTTTATGCAGTGCTTGAGACACCAGAGTGTATTTCATACACTCATGTGTCTTTAAAATAAGGAAAATTTTAAATGGCAATATTGTAAAGAACCAGGCATTTTGCTTTCTTGTTATCACATCAGAACCTCTCTATTCATCATGGCATTTCAAATGTGAAAAACACAGAGGACCTCCTTCAGTAAGAACAGTCTAAGCACCTGAGGAGGTGACTCCTGTCCTACAGACAAGGAACTGAGCTCAGCCAATGAACTAGTCAGAGACCCTTTCATGTGTTGAAACACCTAGACTCTGAATACAGGCTGGTGGAAAGAAACCACACTCACTTCTTCATTTAATCTCTCTATAAGCTTTCAAACGCTCTGTCAACTAAACTGACAAAAGTGACAAAGGAGTAAAACCTTGGTAAGTGGAAGGTTTTGAGGAACTAAATGGCTGGAGGTGTGTCGATATTTCCATCAGGGGAACATCTACTGCTAGAAATCCTCCTGAAACTTCCATTTATGAAAAGTGACAGACCTGATGAGCACAATTAATGAGCTAGTAATTAGAACTGATCTCTAGCGATGCTGGAAAATGGGATTTTGCCTGACTCAAAGCATGCAGTTGATCACCCAACCTACATGAGTTTTAACTATAAGGCTACTTACTATTCTGTACTGGGCTCTCTTGATGTTTGCCAGCCTCTACACAGGATTAAATACTTCTCTGAGACAGGGACTTTAACACATACATCCTTCACGTATGTGTCTGTGACTGCAGAAGAACCTTCAGGCTCTCTGGGTTCTAGTCTGGCACAAACACCCTATTTGATACTACGTCTTACCTGGGCACAAGCCAAATATTTAGATACCACAACCTTTAAAGACATAAACTGCTAGAAGGGAGATGGCCTACTCATGATTTGTATCTTGAAACACCCCAGAACTTCAACAAGAGTACCTTGCCATGGATAGTGGGCAAAGTTTGGTACATGTTGCACCACACAGGATGCAATAACTCTGGTGACTGTAATCTGATTGATCTATAATCTGACCACTCCTTGTATTCTACTTCCTGAAGCAATGTCCATTAATTAACAAAATATTAATTTTTTTATAAGTGATTGCTAATGATCATACAGGGGGGACAGTTCAGAAAGAGACTGTGGTATTTTAGTTTCTATCATCTCTAAGGCAGAAAAGGATTTACTTCTTGAAGGGAAGTGCTTTTATTTTTCCTTCAAGGAAAACAAGAGAAGAATACAGAAGTTCCAGGGATGTGGGCTATCTTGTACTAGTCTGTACAAGACTCAAAATGACTTTGTTTTTCCCATGGGACCTGGAGAAAATGCTGTTACAGGTGAAAATACCATTTTATGCAAATACAGAGAAGATGAGGGCAGAGGACCTGAGCTGAGACACTCGAAGATAACAGCCCTTGGTGGCTTTCAGCCTGAATGCAGCAGCAGAAGAGAAGGAGAAATACAGAAGCAGATCTCAGCTGCCTGCTGAACATCTACCACAGTGTTCTGCAGGGTTGGAGTTTAATGCTTGCTTCCTGGGAGGAAAATTAAACCACTGAAAAGGTGTGGCAAAACCAGCACTTTGAATCATAGAATCACAGGATTGTAGAATAGTTAGGGCTGGAAAGGACCTTAAGATCATCCAGTTCCAACCCCCCTGC
>JBAFWW010024612.1:6237-19260 GCA_036873685.1 Agapornis canus
AGTGTATGTTGGCATGGCTGGGGCGAGAAAAAGTCTTGGGATGGAGGTTTAAAAAGGAGAGAGGGAATATTTAGTGGCTATTTAGAGAATATAATTATTTAGGGAATAGCATGCAACAGTTACCTTGCACACAGCTGTGCAGATGCCTCCGAGGAGTTTATTACAAAACAGATAGCATTACAAATTGGCAGTGTGGACTGATTGTTTGCCACCATCCAGATAGCTGGCAGTGGGTTTCCAATGGTCTCTGATCTTTTTTGGCTAGAGCAATATCTACTTACTACAGGTACTTCTAGGGCTGTCTTCCTGTCATACCTGGAAATTGTTTTCTGTGTTTGTTCTATGTGCTGTTGTTAATCAAATGTTGGAAGATGCATTGAGGGTGAGGCCAGACAGCAAGTCACTGCCTTGGCTAAATGTGAAGTATAAGAACCTGGCTCTTCCATCCTCTACTTCAAGTTCTATTTGTAAATTTTTCTTGTTTTCCTTCTTTTGGCCAGAATTCATTCCCATACGCTGTGAGAAGCAGCAGTCATAGCCTAACATATGTAGAAAAAGAATTAAAATGGAAATCCCTTAGGGCTCAAGCATGCCATGCCTGTGAGAAATGGGCACCAAGAATGCAGAAGCAGCTCGAAAGTCTGCTCAGAAACAGTTGGGTATATCTCTGCCATCCAGCCAGTTTGGCCTGTCTTGCATGGAGGATCTGTGCCTGGTGCTTTCTGTGCCCAATGCACCTGTAGCATTTTCACCCATTCCATTCATCTGATTACTTTCTGGTAAGGGAACTGAGGCAATTCTCAGGTGTAGTGGGTTAACCCTAGCTGGAGGCCAGCTGCCCACTGGAGCCTCTCTGTCACTCACCTTCTCAGTTTAACAGGGGAGAGAAAATACAACAAGAGGTTCATGGGTTGAGATGAAGACAGGGAGATCACAATCATAGAATGGGTTATATTGGAAGGGACCTTAGAGATCATCCAGTTCCAGCCTGCCTGCCACGGGCAGGGACACTTTCCACTAAACCAGGTTGCTCAAAGCCACATCCAACCTGGCCTTGAACACTGCCAGGGACAGGGCAGCCACAGCTTTTCTGGGCAACCTGTGCCACTGCCTCACCACCCTCACATCACTCACCAGTTACCATCATGGGTAAAATAGACTTGAAGAAAGTTAATTTAATGTATTATCAATCAAAGCAGAGCAGGATAAAGAGAAATAGAACCAGATTTTAAAAGCCTCTTTGCTCTCCTCTCCTTCCCTCTTCCCCTTTCTTCCATGCTTATCTTCACTCCAAATTTCTCTGCCTCCTTTTCCCAGCAAGGCAGGGAGATAGGGAATGAGGGCTGCAGGCAGTTCATCACATGTTGTCTCTGTCACTCCTTCCTTTTCAGGGAAGGACTTCTCAAAATCTTCCTGTGCTCCAATGCAGGGTTCCTCCATTGGGTGACAGTCCTCCATGAACTTCAACATGAGTCCTTCACAAAGGGCTGCAGTTCTTTATGAATGGTATCAGCATGTGTCCTTTCCATGGGTCCAGATCTTCAGGAATAGACTGCTGCAGTGTAGGTTTTCCATGGGATCATAACCTCCTTCTGGCATCCCCCTGCTCTGGCGGGGGGTCCTCTCTGGGCTACACATGGAGATCTGCTCCACTGTTGACCTCCATGGGTTGCAGGGACAGCATCTGCCTCACTGTGGGCTGCACCATGGGCTGCAAGTGAATCTCTGCTCTGGTGCCTGGGGCACCTCCTCCCTTCCCTCTCCACTGACTTTGGAGTCTATACAGCTGTTTCTCTCACATATTCTCACTTGCTCTCACAGCCATTGTGCATGTTTTCTTAACTGTGTTATCTAGAGGCACTACCACCGTTGCTAATGGTCTCAGCCTTGCCCAGCAGCAGGTCCATTTTGAGCCAGCTGGCATTGGCTCCTTTGGGCATGGGAGAACCTCCTGTCAGCTTCTCACAGAAGACACCACTGTAGTCCCTGTTGCCACCTAAACCTTGCCACACAAACCTGATACACCAGGGAACAAACATTCCCGGGACTGGTACCAAGTTGCTCGGCTCATCTTGATCTCTCACACCCCACAGGGTGCCATGCTGTGTGCCACTACAGAACATGGCTATGGGCTGTACATGCAGCAGATTTTCTTGCTGAGCTCAAGAGCATTACATTCTGCTCTCCTCCTAAGCATAGCACAATACTGACTGCATGCAAGGGCAGGCAAAGCCATTTTTTCAATTTGTTCTTGATTTTTTCCATATTCTGTTTATGGTGCCCTACCTCCTCTCTTCTACATTCAGGGAATGTCACTGTGCCTGGCTGGGTAATGGAGAAGTTTCATCACCTTTTCCCAAACTACACAGCCATGCAGGACTCATGCTCAATCTTTCTTCTGTCAACACAAAATACATACTGCTATGAATATAACATGAAGACAAGGATCCTGTTTTATCTCAAAGAGTGGAAAGGTTTGCAAAGGGTTAAAATAATTTAACCCCACTTTTTTCTTTTTCTCTTTCTTTTTTTTCTTTTTAATTCACAATGGCAAATGTTATTTATATTAAAGTGAAAACCAGCATAGTGTTGCCAGATTGAGCTCACTTCTCTTTGCCAGCTAAAACACAAAGCAGAGTTGCTGCATTTTTGGTACCTGCAAAACAATCTGAACACAGTTTTCTGTCATTCTTTGAAATGGCAAATGGAAGTCATTTAAACCAGATGAGTGACTGAACAGGGAATTACTGCACCTACAGCACAGGATATACAGTACTATGCACCTATTTCAGGAAAACTAGAGTGGGTGGCCGGAAGAAAGGAACTTTTTTCCTCATTTAACCTGTAATTTGACAACATCTGCAAAGAATTATCCCCAGTACTGGCATTGTAATTGTTGTATCTAACATCAATCACTGAGTAGGGGAGGTTGCTTTAAATAGATGTTAGCTGCATTACAGTTTCAAAGCATAAGAGCAAAAAGTGAAAGGAATGAAACATGTGAATTTGTATAGAAATTAATTACTGGAAACTTTGACACTAATTTATTGTTTAAGTAAGACATGTAACTGGTCAGTGTGAATGACTGTTTCAGCTTGAGCCATTTGTTTTGGCAAGTGTTAGAAAACAGAGGCCACTTTATTCAAGTTTATAAAAATTGTAACCTCTTTTTTCAAGTCTTCATTCATGTACAGAACAAGAAAGGAATTAGCCTGACAAATATTTTACACTGAAAGGACAGCAAGTAGGAAAGGTTCTATAAAACGTGTGTCTAAAACAAAATCCTTCCTCCCAGATCTTTCAGTGGGATTTCTGTCTTTGACTTCATCAGAAATATGATTACAAGGAACAAACATTGCACGTTTTTGGAAAGCAGAACTTGTAATTCCAAGCATGCTCCAGATTTCCAATAGCAGCTCAGCAACTACAGGAGTAAATTCACATTCACAAGTTATCAAATTTCCAGCATGTATCCAATTTTGTATTGGGTTTTGATTCATATCTGTGGCTAGATGTGAATCAGATCCAGTATTTGTTTCTCAGAAATGTCATGGAAAAGGAAATCATTGGGTGCACTGGTATTCACAGCCAAATACAATGCACTGTACCACTATCCAGTTTGAGAGTCAGATGAATATGATGGTCATGGGAATTGTACTTAACCTGGGAAAATGTTTTAGAGACAGAGAAAAGCCTTACATTGTAAGTGTCTTTAACCACTGTGTTATATATATATATATATATATATATATATATATATACACACATGCATGTTCAGGCTGAAATATTATACCATCTTTTTATAAGTTGGGCAGTAAATTGTGTTCTTTTTTCTTTTCCTCCTCCCCTCTACCTACTTCTTTTCTTTCCCTATCACTCTCTCTTCTCTCCCTCTATTTCTCTTACTGGGCCATTACAGCGAAAGCACCAATGATCCACTTCCTGGATCTCTTTATCAAACTTTGGCTGCTCATTTTACTCACCTGAATACTTGCCTGCAGGCAGACTTCCCAGCTGTGTCTCACAATTTTGTATTTACAGGTTAAGCAACCTTTCTCTCAGAAGCTGTTTCTTGCAAGGAACCTATCACCTTACATGCATATGTGGAGTAAAGATCTCTCAATGATGATTCTTCCTATAATGTCGCATTCATTTCTAAATGTAATTGTGATTGCCTGTACACCTTGACACACTGTACAATCTTGAGTATTGGTTAATGGGGATATATTATTGCATAACAGAAGTATATTACTACTTCAAAGTCAATCCTCACAGATTTCATTCTTTTCACTTTTTGAACTCTATAAAATCACCCCAAATGATCCAGATGAGGAGGCTGGAAGGGCACAGCTAATCAATCCCATAAGCATCAGATTGCATAGGTGGTCTTTTGAATGTGTTTTACCTAAATCAGGTTGTAAAATGCTGCCATTTATGGTGAGAAAAACCTCATAAAATGCTGCTCTGTATACCAGGTAATGTTTACCTTACTGTTCATATGGGACATAGGATTTTGCTGGTCAGCTTTATGAAATCCTTAGCTTCCACTTAAAAATAAACCTTATAATTCTATATCCCTTTAAACCTACTCCAACCCAAAATATGGCTCACTGTTTGAGCCAGCTGACCTATGCCAAAGAGATCAGAGATGACAGGCTTATGAAGACCATGTCATGTCATGCAGCTGACATCCTCCTTGGCTGTGGTGCTTTCCCAGGAATGAGTCCTTGAAAGCACTGTGGCAGTGACAAAACCCTGCATCTGTTTTGGGAGTGGGTGGGTTGGTTGGTTGGTATGAAAGGTTGAGAAATTGCTTTGCAAAGAACAGACAAAAAGGCAGGTCTGGTCCTAGCATCCAGCAGAGAGGGGTTGGGTAAGTTGGTGGCCTTGCATGGACGGTGCTTGGAAGCCCTCATTCCCTTGAGCAGAATTTACCTGAAAAGTTAAATTTACTTTTCTGTCTTGGAGTACCTGCTTGAAGAGAACACTACTCTGGCTGTTTGTAGGCTGTCTTTTGTAGCTCCAGGCCTTGGCAATATGCATTGGTTTTCTACTTTGAGTTAAGCAAACGTCTTTAATTGCCTAATAACCTTTCTTTTTTGTTATTTTGTCTGGGTTTTTTTTTTTTTTTTTTTGGTTTGTTTTGTTTTGGTTGGGTTTTTTTTGAGGTAAGAGACAGCAAGCCTATACCAGTTGTCATGTGTATTTGAGGGAAACGGTTGCAGTGTGCTGTTCAGCAGCAGTTTTATCTACTTGTTTTGAAGTTTTGCAGTAGTTCATTAACAAAGTTTGACTCTGTTGACATACACTGTGACCAGTGTCAGTATTTATGTCATGCTTTTTCAGAGAAGAGACCAGCCCAGCTGTGTCTCTGGTAGTACAAGATGTGCTTTCATCATGTGGGCTAAGAAGACTTTGGAGAAGGAAGGGCAGCCTTAGGTGGTGTTGGCTGCTTGTAGTCTCTCAAAAGTAGGTTGGGAGTGAGGATCAAGTGGAAACATGTTAGAAGAGTGAAGACAATGCTAGAGATGCAGTTTGGCATAGCTAACCTCCAGTATCATTGCAGAACACAGGTACCCAGGGACCTGCAGGCATTCAGGTGTGGGCAGTGGCATACAAGACATTTAAGAGGACTTATTTATACCCAAATCCCATTTATTCACTCAGGAAACATTTATGCCCTGCTGTTCTCAAAGCATCTGGAAATTTCACCACCTTCTGTCATTTTCATGAACCAGAGAGTACTAGCCAAGAAGAGAAGTGCAGGCCACAGGACAGAACAGGGTTCTTGCAGAGCCTCTAAACAGGAATCACTGTCCTTGTTCCCAGTCACCCTGTGCTCAGGGAAATTTCCTTCCTGGGAGTGCCAATGCTTATACACACACCTCTCTCTCTTGTGGCACTAAACTTTCAAAGATCACATTCTATGTATAGCCTGACTGTAGTGCTAATAAGTAATTTATTGTATATACTTTTGTAATTCATAAAAATTCTCTCCTTCCTGAGAGAACACTTTATCATCTGATAAGGGGCAATAGCAAGCCAAAATTACAAACCATTCACTAAATGATAAATACAGAATGGCATAAACTATAAAACATAAAAGAGTGAGAGTGTATAACGCATGCCAAGGATGGCTGAGGATCAATTTAAACTAAACATTTTCTGTTAACATGAGATTTTTTGCAAACTGGAGAAAATGAGAGGGAAGAAAAGAATGATTTATGGAGTAATGTGTGGGAGGCATGTGGTGTTAAAACAGCTAAGGCTGGGCATGTTTGTTCTACTGTCTCAGGTCTAGTTTGTCCCATCCTTACACTCTTTCTGGTAAGTTTGTTGATGCCTTTGTTGGACACATTTGAAAGCTGAGGTTTGATGTATCTGTATTTCCTTTTTTGGATGAACTTGGAAATGGAAAGCATTATTCAGTTAATTAAGCGTCCACCTGACATAGCCTCATGGATTAAATCTGTCTACTCACATCCCTTTCTGGTGCTCATGTCAATGCTTTGCTGAATTTATTTTCTTTCGCCTTTTCCCGTGGGATGCTCACCTTTTTGAGCTGGTCTGACAGCATCACCGTTACTCATGGCGTTGAGCAATATCCGTCTGACTCCATGAGGAGCCTCATCTCCTGGCAGCTGTGCCTCTGAGGATAGTAGTACTGGACATTGCAAGGGAGGTAAAACCTGGCTATTTATCGCCAAGGATTTTCCAGCAAATTCATCATGCTTTAGGCTTTCAGTCCACTCCCACCCCCAAATAAAATCCATTTGCTGATCCATGACCTCATTCTGCATATAATATTTCAGCCCAGCTGCATGATTGGATCCTGCATTTGTAAAACTGTAATTTCCCTGCCAGCTCAGCGCCTCGCTCAATTATCTTATTTTTTTCTTCTTTCGGGCTCATCACTACTTTGGCTACCTACATGGATACAGTGAGGCATACCATGAAGGCGCAGACTTTGAGCCAGGAGAAGCAATCATACGACCTCTGCAAGGCCAATTCTCCAAAGCTTCCCAGAGGGGAGCACAGATCACTAATCATTGCAGGTCTATTTATGAGTTTTGAGAGGTTTTCAACTTCTAAAAACTTGCTGAGTTTATTTCAGGTACATGTATTTCCAGGCCCATAAGCATTTAGTTTTACTGTATCTGCATCAGGGAAGAAAGTGAAAATACTGCCGTGTAAACAGAGCTGTACTTCAACCCCACATCTCCCCTTTTGAGTGAGTGCATGGGCACATGAAGAGCAAGTGATTCTTAGATATATAGCCCACCTAGGTAAAGCACTTTCAAATGTGCTTCATTTATTTATTTTAGGCCATTTTTTGGCCCAAAATCATCAAAAATTACTGTCTCTAGTTTCATTGTGCCCTTTTGAAATTGTCCAGATTTTGCACTAAGAGTCTAAAGCCACAGTAAAGTAGTAGGCCAAGAGGAAAAGCTTTTGAAGAGTTCCCGCAGCTGTGAAAACATGGGCCTCAGGCTGTGTGTAGAGTTACTTCAAACAGCTGCTTCAGGTGACTAAACACCTTGAGTCTCATTCATCAAGTGTTGTTTATACTGGCTGACAGACCAGACTTGGAGAATTAACTCTGAGAAAAAAAAAGATGTACTACATACCAAGTATGGGAAAGGAACTGAATTCCCTAAATAAGAAAGGGGAGAAAAAAAAAAGGGGGGGGGGGGGGGGGAAGGGGGGGTGGGGGGGGGGGGGAGGGGAGGGCCCTTTTAAAGAAAAATAGGTGGGGGCTAATTTTATTTCATGCTAGTAGTCCTTTTGATGCCCTTTGCATGTTTAAAATCAGAGGCAAAACAGTATCAATGTTTTGCCACTTCATAGTCATGGAAAAAAAGTTATTTGAGTTATCCCTGTACATTGACAAAAAGCTCAGCTAACCTGGTATAAAATCTCAACGGTTAATTAGTATCCTTAAATAACCTGTTAAAACAAGTCCCTTCTTATTAACCATCCTTAGTACAGAATATCAGGAAAAAAAAGCCCATTGCTGCCACCACCTCCTCCATGCTCCCTTTTAGCATCAGATTGTACAGATTCCACCCATAGTTTTGGTACAGGACTTATTACTCAGCTTGAGATAATATTCTTTCATCTCATATCCATATGAGAAGGTGACATGATAAGATATTTGCAATCATGTAACTGCTTTGCATGGATCAAAAGAGGAATGAAAGAAAATGACACAAGTCAGTGTCAAGTGAAGTGCTACTAGTTAAGTAAGCTTTAAATATTGAAGGGGATTTTAAATATTTCCTTTTAATCTTGAAATCTGTCACTTGGTGATTTTTTTATAACATTAGAGTTGTTACTAACAACATTTTCCATGGCTTCATTCAGTCCAAATGCAAAAACCCACCCCATCTCAGTCATGGCAAATGTTGTAATATCTCTTGGCAATTTCTGAAACCCAGGCAGATTTCAAAGAGAAGGACATGTTTTTCAGGTGCTGGGATACTGTTGGGGTTCCTGATGTTTGAACACTGGCACTAGAACATAGGCCAACTGTGGGATTTTATTGTTTTTCTTGGTTTTTTTCTTAACAAGCAGTCAGACTGTGAGGGTGAATATTCCTTATGAGACAAAAATAGTGTTCAAAGGAAGAATTTAGCAGTAGAATATTATTTTAAAAGAAGATTGTTTCAGGAGGCTGTTTCCCTGACAAATTTGATAAATAGTTTGGCAGATACTTAAGCTGTTGGATTTGCATATGCATATAAAGGCGATGAAGAGAAATACCAGGTGGTTTACTTCTTAGCACTTCTGAATAACAGAAAGTTGATAGCAGTAGATTTGCATTTTACTCTGTGGAAAAAAGTTTCTCTGAGTAAAAGAATTGCAGAAAAATAGAAGAGTAGCAGGCTTAAAATTTGATGTGAGGAATATTGAAGAACCAGATTCTTCTTTTACTTTGGGTGGAATATCTTCTTCACAGATAAGGATCTTCCCGTTGGTTTTTACCTAGACTGAAAGAGGCAATTCTAATTGGATTAAAAAAACACCCTAGGTAATCCAGTGTATACTTAAAATAAGACAATCAAATTACTGGAATACTATCTTATTCTTTTCAGTCTTGAAACAGTGATATCACTGGAAAAGATTAAATATTGAGTTGTTTATGTCCCTGGCTAACACGGTTTGGGACATTTTCCGATGTAATTTATAGCACAGTAATATTGGGCTTGTAGCTGATATCTGCATGAGGCAAAACTTTAGGGATGCTTCACTTGGGAGTTGAAAAAACATGGAAACTGCAAGGTGGATTCCATACCAGGGTTGCTTTGGGATATCACAGCTGTGATTTAGCAAAGGCATGGCTTGGAGAAAGTTGTTTACTTAAAGGCAAGCATTTGGAGATGGGCAGGGTAGATTGAAGACCTCGATAATGAAAGTGTTAAGTCCCAGTCCTTTCCAAGTTGAGGAGTGTTTAGTGCCTCCATGTCCCCTTGCTGTTCCAGTTTTCTACATTGGTGGCAACGCTGAGAAGCATGAGTTTCCTATACTTACCCTGCTCCCTGCTCCATGTTTGCACCTCTCATGAGGGACTCTGTGCTGGCTAAAGGCATTTAAGCACAACTGCAACTTAAATCACAGAGATAAATGTATAGCTGTGGTCATACATGAAATATATCAGATTAATATTGGTTCTCTTTGCAAGGCTCCAGGGGGAAGTAAAATAGATTTGTAGCGTTTATTTTCAATAAATTATTTTTTTGCCTCCAAACAAAATATTTTTTTCTATTTTGCTCATAAGTTTTGACTGCACAGTGACTTTTAACTTAGAATGGGTGACTTTCAGCTCAGCTCATGTTAAAGCATGATGGTCTAATTGAAGTAAGCACTGGGCCTGTTTGGGTTACAGGGATGATGTGCGTGTAGCCCTGCTGCCTCCACAGCAAACTTCTTGCTGCTTCTCCAGTGCGTTAATAAATCTCTCATAAAATACTCCTGCATGGTGGAGGACCTGTGATCCCAAGCCCTGGGAAAGAGGGCAGGCAGGCTGACACATTGCCCAGGTGTCACTGTTTTATTAGGTAAGTGCCTCTCTCCCTGCTTCCCATCAACACTGCTCTCTCTGCCAGGCTTCAAGTGTTGCCATCCCGTCTCTTCATCCGGACAGGGCTGCCAGGAGCCACTTATATTTCTGTCCCTTGCTGAGAGTTGAACATTCTCCAGGTCCCCTGATTTCTTCCCCCTCCTCCTACTTCCAGGCTGTTTTGTCGTTCTGTTTTTGGTTTGGTTTTGGTTTGGGATTTGTTTTTTGTTGTTTTGTTTGTTTTGTTTTTTTTTTTTTTTTTTTCTCTTCACTTTGATAACGTATTTATTTCCTTAATTAAAGCAGAAATTTCCCTGAAAAAGCAAGCCTTTTCTATGAATCTGAGCCATGACATTTGCCTAAAAAAAGAATAATCTGGCCACTGGAGTGAAAATAAAAGAAACTGATGATAATGAGAATCACCATTAGTAGCAACTGTGTGAATATGGTATATTGTATTTTGTAGAGTGTGGCTCTATACTTAGCATGGAAGCTTAGAAATAATCAGGTATCTTTTCTTTGGACAGCTGAGACAGCAATTAAAAGGTAATGGTAACCTGAAAGATAGTAAATAATCGCCCTGGAGGTATAAACAAGCCCCTCTCATTTATTAACATCGCAAGAGTGCTGGCATCAGTTTATAGCAGTTCAGATCAACTTCAGTGAGATGTTTCCCACATTTCATTAGGCTGAGCTTGTTCCACTGGTTAAACAAAGAAAACACAGTAATAAATTATGTAGAATATACCTGGGCTCATGGGAGGACACGTTAAGCTTTCACAGCTTGGTATTTTTTTCACGTAATTTCTAATTTATTTTGTACTTTAAAAGTCTGTTTTGGCTGGGATTGAAATTTAATTTGTTCTTCAAAGAAACACAACAATGCAAATTCAAAGAGGAAGCTTTTGTTTTCTCCCTAGGAGTTCTGAAAGGTAATAATTATGAAATGATAGCATTTTAAATGAAAATGTCACTTGCAAAGGTTGAGGTTGAGAACAGCATAGACCTATGTAAAGCAAGAAAAGTCATATTTGATTCATGAACATAAACACAACCAGAATAATCTAATTTTAAATCATCTGATGATTTATTGTATAAATATTTCTTAATTTTGAAAGGAAATTCTTCATAGCATGGATGTCTGTGAGAACACAATGTAGCTTTGGAAAAACAGTGCTTGTATTAATTATGGTAATAGTCAAAAGATTAATAAAATATTATAAACATATACCAGAAGAATAGTTATTTGTATAAATTCTAACAACTACTATTGAACAATACCCTAAATCAGATGTAGGAGTAAAGTTTTAAATTTTCTCTGTTCTCTGTATTGTTACAGTGATCAGCATATCAATGGCCCTGTTTCTCTAGCTTTTTTCTCTCTACTCAATGAAAGTATTATGCCTCAAGGTTTAAAACAAATATATTCCTTCAAGTTTAGCGTTATCCACTGTATTTCCTATTTATCTGGAGAAATTTAACCCCTTCCACTTTGCCTGCTACCTACCTGTCTTTTCTCCTGGTTTTATTCATGAGCATAGATGTTTCTGTAAAGGGTGATTCATTGATAGAAAAACTGTTTGCATACATGTTACCTGTCTCCTGTACATCTTAATCAGGCATACTCTCATTGTCTGCTTGAGCAATATATTTTGATGGAGTTTTCTTATGAATAATATATGTTGGGTTTTCCCTCTAAACACTGGAGTGTATTTTATGATGAAAACATTGGTTCAGCTTTGGAGTTAGTATCAGAGAGTTATTGCTGCCCAAGAGAATGACCTGCTAATGTTTACGCTGAATATATCTTATGCCTTGCAGCAGGGTATAGCTCTCACACAGGTATTAAATATTTTCACATGGAAAATTTTCAAAATGTTGCTGGGGGATATGGAGTGATGTAAAGAAAGAAAGGACATGGTGGTCTGCATTTCCTTGCTGACAAAAACATCTCTGCACCGATTGCTATCTATATTTCATTTCAATATTTTCTTTGAAAGATTTCAGACAATATTATCAACTCCTTTTTTGTTTTACGTCCTCTGAAGTCTGGATATAGTTGGTGACCCAGTTCTCCTCCTAGTGTTGCAGTCTGTTTTTTTTGGCTAGTGTATTTATTTTGTCATTCAATGTTATGTTATCAGTGAGACTGAAGAAGCCATCCTTCTTCTTGAACTGTTCCTGAGCTAAGTTATATGAGATTTAACTTGTGTTAAAAGTTATTTTTTCAGTACCCAAAATTAGATGTCATAGGATGCTAATTTTGATTGGACAAAGAAAGTTCCAGTTTCTGTTCCTGGCCTGTTGGATAAGCCTATAGAATAACCTAAGTTATTCTAAGGTTCTAAGTGGGAAATGCATTAACCGATTTCCTGTGTATGTGTATGTCCTTGAAAAGTGTTGTCAGAGTTGTGAATACAAGAGTAAATTTGTGGTGCAATTAAAGTCAATAATACGTGTTTGTGAGGTTCATAAACCATTTTTTTTTTCTAACATTTGTCTAGCTCTGTCTTGGCTATGGCCAAGAGACCAAGGGATACCTCATTACTGGCCATGAGAAGGGAGGGGGTAAACTGCCTGACAGAAGATTTCAGAATATTCACAATTACTGTCTACAGAAACTCTCATGTCTGTGGCAAGTATGAGGAAGTTTCTTGGTAATCATTCTTTAACAGAATCAGCTTTTATTTTCTTCTTTTTAACTTATATTGAAGTTTAGCAGAGTTTCACAGAAACAAGGAAGCTACCAACATTGTATAGATACATAAGTTGGAAAACGGAATTTTGTATTTTGTCTGTAACTCTGTGTCATGAGGTACTGGACATTGATTAGATGCTAATTTCAACAGATGCTAATTTTGATAGTGTGTGCTTGCAGCCCAGAAAGCCAACTGTATTCTGGGCTGCGTCAAAAGGAGCATGACCAGCAGGTCGAAGGAGGTGATCCTGCCCTTCTACTCTGC
>JBAFWW010024613.1:0-12900 GCA_036873685.1 Agapornis canus
AAAAACATCGGCCTTATCAGCCTTGTTCCCGAGTTCAGTCAAAACACCAGCTACTCAGGAGGAGAAAAACTGACTGCAACTGCTGAACCCAGGACACTGTGATAATCTCATCCATTTGAAATCAGAACTTTTTGTTTATGATGTTTGAGTGATTTTTCCCATTGTTTCGGCAGTAAAGAGAAATGGCCAGTGTTCAGAAATGAAACACACCAACAAGCTCATGCTTGTCTTCATAGATGTATTCTGGTGATTGATCCTTTATGCACAACATTTATATTCATAATTCCTAGCAAGTTCTATAAATTAGCTGACAGACATAGATTTTAGGGGGAAAAAAACCCTCAACATTGTGTTGGTTTAACGCTATAGCACCAAAGACAGCAGCTCTATATGCCAGCACAGCAGGAAAAGAACTCAATTGCTTTTAATAGACAAGCGTTTAGTGCAACTAGCATAATCTGCAGTGACATTTTCCCATGTCTATTATGTAAGTTGAAAGCTAAACTTTTGCTTTTATCCAGAATATTGCCTATCTCCAACACAGTGCCTTATCAGCTTTCGCTCCATTTTTAAGATATTTTAGTAGCAAAAGAGGGGGGACTTAGCAGATTTTTGAGATTCCTTCTAGAACTCCTCTTCTGTTCTGTGTTTATGGCCATGAGGACATCAATTCAGACAGGTTTCAATAGGAAATGTTATTTTGTTAGTTATCATGGTGCACATTCCTTTCCTAACAACCTCTCTAAAAAGTTTAACTCTCCATGGAATATAACTTAAAAGGTAAAGAATAATCCAAGAAATTCCACAAAGAAAAACTGGGAATTAAAAAATCAAGGACAGTCAACCCATTTTACCAGTGCCATTCCCTAACACCTCTTTTTCTAAATTTCAGGGGAAAGGTGAAAAAGCAAGGAAATGGGGAGTTAGAGACATCACCATTTTTTCAACCCAGGCTTCATACAGAATGTGGGAATATCTACCTTCATAGCTGCAATTATCCTTGAAAAGATTTTCAAAATAGCATACAACAGCAGATCGGGAACTGCCCACAAAAAGGGTAAAACAGATAATGACAGACCTGCTCTGGTAAACCATCAGTGTATAACTCCAAGATACTTACATTAATAGTTCCTTCCCAGTCTTTCTGTCCATCTATCTATTGTTATTCACCTCACTTCTGCTGGTATCTTAATCCTAACCCTTTCAAGACAGGCAGCTCCAATAGACTGGCTTTTTTTATAATGTACTTTGATAGACAAATAAAGTCCTTTAAGTGCTAACAAGTCTGCATATTTAGGATTCAGTACTCAAGGAAGCGAGTGATTAAAATCTAGCGATTTCGCAAGACAAGTTCATAGGGGCTATAAATACAGCACATAGCATCAAAAGACCTCATCAGCCAGACATCTGAGTATCAGAAGGAGATGCAAGGCTTAAAAAAAGAAATCAACGCTTCAAAAACAACATACCAAATTGATTAGGCAACACTGAAAGAGTGAGTCCTACAGGAGACATTTTATTGTGTATATATGCCAAACATGTTTATGATTTCTTTTAAAAGACTTATCTTGCATTACCCTGATAGTACCAGATAGCTTGTGTCATGCCTGCCTTCCCACACTGTGTATCCCATAATAAACAACGCTGCATGCATTAGACAGATGTCCCTTCCAGGAACATACCACCTCCTGAAAGGGTACTAAAAATGTCCTTACTCTGCTGCTTTCAGAGCCAGATCATGAGCAGAGACCTCTGACCATTCTCAATCTGAGGCATAAGCATACAGAATATAAGCTCAGAGCTTGCTGCACTATCTTCAGGTGCAAGAGAAACCACTTGACCAGCTCTGCTGACCATGATACAGCCTGGGAATCTCCCTGTCTTGAAGAGCCGCACATTTGCTGAACCATGCCGCTGATGCTACCATGCATCTGATGGAAAGCTGCCTCTGAGTGCAACCTTCTGGCAGGAACACTGAGGTGGATATTTGACAGCAGCAGCCGTGGTGCTAGCTCACTGAGCACCCTGGGGTGGTCTACATAGGCAGTACTAATGCCCAGCACTCACCCGACAAAATACCTTCCCGCAAACAGTGCATGAGCATGCCTGTGAGCTCCCCAGCAACAGGACTGGAAGAGTTTGGAAAAGCATTATGTGAGGAGGACAGAAATCCATGAAACTGCTAACAGACTCCCCTGGGAAATCTCACGATGCTCATGCAAGGAGCAGTGACTGGAATTTCAGATATAAAATATACCATCTACCCTATACCAGGCAACGCTCTGTCTTTCACTGAGATTTTTTACAGGGGCTGAGAAGACTGCCTATGCCCACCAGCTGAGCAGACTGCAAAATCAGCAACAGACGATGCCTTGCCCTTTTTCGGAAAACAGATGCTGAATGGGACAAGCAACGGGGGAAAATCAGCCTTAAGCTGTCCCAGCTGTCCTTTTTTCCTCATTACAGCAAAATAAACTTGGGGTGGGAGGGCACTGTATTTCCATTTAGGTTTTTTTGAGTTTGCTTTCCTCTTTTATTTCTCAAGCTAGCAGGGCTGAGAGCAACCCTGCATTTACCTGGCAAACCCCAGCTGCCAGTAGGGCCCTCACACCATGGCAGTGCTACTAGCATTTTTCCCACTAATTATTTTTGCCCAATTTCCTATTCTCTAGATTGAAAAGCAAGGAAGAGCTTCAAACACTTAATGAGGAAGCCTCCTCCTATAAAGAATGACTCAGAAAAACTGCAATTCAGAATCAATAAAGCCTCACGACTTCTCTACAGAGGCCTTTTAAGTCTTATATGCAGAGGAGAGTTTTTAATCTGGCAGCAGAAAGGGAAGGGCTTTTCATCTGGTGATTTTGAAATTCTTGGTCAAAGGTTAACCTGGTTTTTAACCTGAAAGTACAGAAAATCTTGGAGGCTGAAAGAGCACAGGTGTAAGAGCTGCCCTGAAAGTAAAACTTCAGAGGGATGTTACCAACCTGAAACCAGGCAATGAAGGCACATAAAGCCTATACTACACCTTTCCTCACTCTCGGCTTCACAGACAGATCCTAAGAAGTGAAAAGGCAAAGCCCATTGCAGAAAGTTTAAAATATAATCAGATTTCTCCGTCTGGCAGCACCGAAGGGGGAAAGGCAGTTTTACTAATTAAGATCTGAACTTCTGCTTCGACTTGAGTTTTTCATGATGTTACTGGATATAACATGGTACTCATTCATTATAGGGTGCAGCACCCGCAGGGCAGTGAGTAATGGTTTTACTCCTACTTCAGTACTGGCAGCAGCATGTTGGACTGAAAAATGAACCTCTATTTCCTATCTACTTTTATAATCAGTTTATCTATAATCTGCTTAATTCTTACCCCCATATGCACAGTAGAAACAAAACATTTATGCCTCAGTACTACCCTGAAATACATTCACAACACTGCCATTGACTCAGACAGCTAACCAGTGACAACTGACTTGTAACCGAGGACAGCATTTGGCCCCAGACAGCACAGCTGTATTCTATATGAAAAATTCATGAGCTAAATCTTTTCACTTCTTTTATAAATAGGAGACAAAACAAGAGAGTCATCACTTAGTCAGCCAGGGAATGATTCAAAATCTAAACCTAAGATATCGTTTTTAGAAACATAACTGGCAATAAAGGCAATTTTCTCCTCATAACAGAAAAAAGATAGGATTAAGTAATTTTATTTTATGCTACTTTTTGGTTTTTATTTGCTTTCATTGATTGAAAAAGTATAAAATACCAACCAGACATAGCAGTAAGGTATCAGAAACAAAAGAGATCTGTAGTATTACATGCCCAGGTATATTTTGCTGCAGCCCTGAAGTCAGACATGTTACTGAGTTCTGGTTTATTTGCAAACTTTCCTGTTTCTCTAAACGCAACCATTATTTTTGGTATTTCATAACTAGCTCTCTATTATGAGGTGATACTAGCTGTGGAGGTGACAGCTGGCAGGAACTTTTGAATCGAAGGGTCTCTTTCTCTCACAAGATGCACTGTTTACTAGAAGATGATTACCCATGAGTAAATAATGAGTCATGATATCCTTAAAAAAGCAAACACACACAGTTAAAGAATAATTTCTAACATGGGTAAACAGCACTGAAAATTGAATCACTTACGTGCATTTTTCCTAATATAGTGTAAAAACCTAGAAAGGCTATAGAAAATAACCACAATCAGAAAAGAACTATAAGAGCTTGGAAAAACTGTATCTCTTTTCATATGACTGTAAAGCACCATTTACAGCCATACAAGTAAGTAAATGCAGTCTTAAATACATGCAAGAACAAACAGAAGAGGGATTTTGGGTTGGCTTTCACAACACAAACACACCATGGTAGTTCTGTCATTCCTGATGTGTTACTACATTACCCTTATAAACAGTGCAGACCATTGAAACTCGATGTACTGGCAATCAAGCAGGAAAGCAGGACTGCATATCATCTAACACTGTAATTATAGCATGCAGGAAAACTGCTCATTTTTACTGCATGTTATCAGACCACTTCCCAGCACTCTGAGAATCTGCTGCTGGGGAATTCATCTTCAATCACTGACAGTGGTGAAGTACTCTCCCCTCTATTATTGCTACTTCCATATTCATTTCTAATGCTAACATATATGTTTCTGAGTTCACCATTAGGCTCCAAAAGTTCCTCTGGGTAATATGACATCAGAATGAAGATTGTGAAAAATACATTTATACCACTTCCATTTGAAATGCCATTTATGTGCAAGGACTTTGCTTACACCACTTTGCCCCAGCCATTTTGCACAGCCTCCCAGACACCAATAGAGCTCATCAGCAGTTTTAGAATCAAAATTAAATGGAAACTGGTGACCCTTATGACAACTCAGCAGCTGACAGTGGTGGCTCTGGAGTGACAGAAAGAGTTGAAAACCATAAACATACTCTACTGTAACTGTGCCTTTTCCCATAACCTTCTGAAACATTTATCTGTAAGGACTAAAGCAGAACAACCTGGGCTGTAAAGAAAAAAATAAAGATGATCAGATTTAAGGACAATAAGGAATTACATGAAGGCAGGAAAAAACATGCACCTAACCCGTTTTCTTTCTGAACACTGATGAATTTGAAAAAGACCCAGATTGAAACTTGAAATGCATGTTGTACAAATTTTAGGATTAATGCTCTTTACTTGACATGTTACAATCTGAAATCAAGGAAGAGAGGATATATTTGAAAAATTCCTGAGGATGAAATAGTCACATTAGATATCTTTGGGAAGTTTGGAAGGATTACCCTGATACTCTGTTCAAAGCTGGGTACAGCCACCCCAGACTGGGGTGTGCTGCCCAGCTGGGGTACCAAGCAACTAGTGGAACATATACCATACCTGGTAGTTCTGACATGAAGACTAGAATCCTTTTTCCACTTTCTTCCCTGGGTAATTTTGCTAGCATATTGGCATTGGAATGTAATCCCTTCTGCTTTGTCCAATCTACAACATCTATATAGTTACTCACAGTTCAGTTTTTTGAAGATATGTGACTTTAAACCACAAGTTTCTAAGAAGTTGTGATAACATTTTAAATAGCATGTTTTAGAGAAGAACCGGACAGCTAGTGAGATGGCCAACCACCGAACAGAGCACACAGCTTGTCCTGAAAGTTTCTTAAATTACAGACACTTATACTTCTAAATCATGGTCATACATAAACTGCATAACCTATGAGGTACTCCTTACTTTTTGGCTGATTGATGATTGTTAGATCACTGAAAAGGCATGGAGCAGCTTTAGCTACCAATGATCATAATAGAAAAGATGGCACTTCTCTACCAACAATCCATCAAACTCAAAACACTACTATAAAGGAAAGTAAAAAAAGACAGGTGCAATCAAGAGTACTTCAGCTAGAATAAAGACCCCTTCAGAGCACTTTAACTGCCAGTCTACAGCCTAAAGGGAAAATGAAGTAAAATCTAAAATGTCACATGCTGCTTACAAGATTACACACACCTACATTAGGCAAATACAATAGAATCCTATTTTTCCTGTATTTTGATTTATATTATATTATTAACATGTAATTAAGAAAAAATATTACACAAAACCCAGGAAATTCTTCAAAGTATTTTTCCTTTTTTTCTTCTCATGATGTAAATGGTCCATATTCTTAACGTTGTTATACCAGAGTTAAATTACATCAGAGGCATTATTTAGTGTTCAAAATCAGAACATGTGAAACTATAAAAAATAATCATGCAAGAGGGGACTTCAGTAGCTGCCTATCCCTCGTTCTATCAAAGTTGTATCATTCCATATTATACAGCTGCTGGTGTTTTATACAATTTAAGATTCCTATCAACCACTTCCAAGCTGATAACACAGGGACGAAACTCTTCCAATAGATCCCTCTGCTAAAATGAAAAATACCAACCCAAACAACCCACTTTCATGTTTTTCAGTTACCTTTTTCAGCTACTTTCAGCCATGTGTCACCAATATACACGTACAGACACTCTGCAGACTTTGCTAATGTCATTTTCCTTTCACTCTATTATTTTTCCAACTCCTCCCTGAACTCTCTGCTGTTTAATCTCTTCTGGTCAGAAAAAATAATAAATAACTTTGGTACACAAAAGGGAACGCAATGTTCTAGAACTGGGCTTATGCGAGCTGCAGGAAAAGGGTACAAATCTGAGAAGAGCTGGGATTGCCGGGGCATGACGTCATGACCTCTGTTTACAGCCATAAATTATACTGGCAAAGTGACAGCGTTCTGCATGACCCTGTGTTGTACTATTTTTTCTCCGTTTTTATTATTGCTGTGCCTGTCTTTGCTTTACTGACTCTAGTTACTTTGTCCAATTTGATAGCAGTCTAACCACAAATGTATTTCTCCTCCACGTCCAAGCAGAAGATCCAATTTTACCGTCAACACAGCCAGATCAAAGCAGCTAACCTGTTATCAAAACATCAAGGCCGACGCCCTAATAATGTCCTAATTTCTTCTGTTAACCAAAGAGATAAAATTATTCTTAATTAACAATGGCTAATTCAGCAGAAATGTAACTTGAAGGTAAGTTTTGACAGAAAATTAAATTTATTGACTGAAAAATAGAATGCATTTACTACCAGAAATTCAGCTACTGATCACCAAAACACTCAAAATACATGTGCTATACTGTTATCCAGAGATAACAGAAGAGTACAGTATATTAATTCAGTAGGTTTTGTTATATTTGTTGAATTACATCATTTGATTAGAAGACATTAGCCTGGATTTAAAAAGGAAAGAACATTAATTACTTTAAATATCAATACCACTGGCTAACTGACATATAAAGGTATAAAGACTCTTATACTGAGTTTTCAGAAACTTTCACCAAGTTTTTCATAAAGATATCAGTAAATAAGAAATACAACAAAATTCACTGAGACTGTGCATTACATCACAAACGAAACCCCCAAACAGGTGATGCAGCAAAAGTCTTTAGACAAACAAGCATGGTATATGTTTAATCCCTAAAACAAGATTCTAGGCTTGCCATATATACAGCTGCAGATGGCTGAGTATACAGACTCCAAATGTAGCACTGTAGATAAAATTACTTCCACCTTAAAAACACACTGTAAGCAGATCATTTTGCTCACAAAACCTGTTGAACTTTGGAAAATTGTGAGCTTGTATCACCTACCTTTACTTTTGCCTTTCTCATTTCTGTGGCAGGAATAACCACTGAAGGCAATCTCATATTAAGTTTTATTTTGGAGTCCAGACCCCTGATTTCAAACACTGAAGGAAGATGTGTATTTATGAAACTTACATAATGTTGACTGAATTTCAAAAGTCACTGTTGGGATCATAACTTCTTCTTTTCTGACATAATCACCTCTGAGCATCACTTAAGGTCAAAATCTGCCTTTGATATTCACCAAGAATTTTCCACATGGAAATGAGACAGTAATTCTACCACTTTGATATCATTAAAAAGGTAGCTCATTCACTATTAGGAACATTATTAAAGAAAACACATCCAGGTAAATTAGCAGTAAGGTTTCACAAAGACTGCTAGCATCCATCTGCTGGCTATAAGTTAGCAGCTCAGATCTGCTATGCTGATACAGTATATAAAAGGAGTAACACCAGACATCATGTTTTCTGACTCAAAAAACATCCATCCAAAACCACAAAAAGCATGCAACAAACACGAATCCCCAAAGATTACCCTCAGTACAGACAAGCTCAGCAAAACTAGGCATTTAAACTGTAACTTCTGATCTGTCCATCTGCTTTCCTCACTTAGCCCTGCTCTCCAGATAGGAAAACAGGTGAGGTCTTGAATTACTCATATGTCACTCCATAGTTTTGCCCACACCCCTCTTCCTGTTACACCATCACCCAACTGTTGGGAAATTTGGATCTCCCAACAGGGATTGCTGCTCTTAACCTTCACACAGCAACAGGTAAAGCTTAGCTCTATTCTATCCCATGCCTCGCAACATCTGCCAGGTTGAATCTCCCAAATTCTTCCTGCCTGCGGCTCTTTCTGGGTTTAAATACTCGCTCTCTTAAAGGAGTAAAAAATGACATTGAGGTTTTCACAATCCTAATTTGCAAATTGTTTCAAGCTCTTTTAGATTAGATTACTTTCCAAAGCAAGCACAGTAATACTATACTACTTTCATTTCCCAAACGCAGCCTGGCTTATGACTGCGCAGCACACACAAAACATTTGCTTCTTTGTGCTGACGATGCTCACAAATGGCTTTCCCTGACTTCAGATCTTTGCAAAAGTGCAGGATGTTCCACTCATCCAAAGCTATTTAAAGGACCAAGACCTAAAGAAATATTGACAAGATTAGGCATAATGTATTGGGAAACTCTCAGCTACAAAATATTAAAAAGAAAAAATCAGACTATAGATTTGATTTATGAATGGTAAATCTCTGCCTTTAAATATTTTTCCTGCATCACCAATTAATTTAGCTGCAGATTTATGATCATAAAAATGGTCTACAGCTATATCTACACAGACACATTTTGAAGGACTGAGCTCAGGTTATATCTTGGCTTCGAGTTTAACTTCACAAAGGGGAGTCCAAGCTTTTCATCTTATTGCATGCTATGCTTGCCCCAACAGCAAGCAATATCCTGCCAGCAAGCCACTTCCCCTTTGTCTTCTATCTCCAAGGTAAATTGCTGACAAACCTACCTGCTAGTCCTCATAAGCTGAGGAAATAAAATATGTGAAAAATATTGAGAAATAGAAAGCTTTTGGGAAAAAAAAAAAAAAAAAAAAAGAAGAAAAAGAAGCCTAGGGTGTTGTGGGAAACAGCAGGTAAAATGAGGGGAACTTGTATTATGGGGAAGAATTTTCAGCTGCCATTTGTGGATGAACTCAAGCTATGAGCAAAGATAAGGAGATGTACATGCCTTGGCTGCCAGCCAGTGTTCACATTGGTCCCACAGGGCTGTCTTGTGAGTAGGTGCATTAGTAAAGGGAGAGAGAAGATTGTCTGCTTGAGTTCTCAGGTTTTGTGGCTGAATTACATCACTTTCTTGCTTGCAAAACTTGGGTTTCTTGCTGGAGAGACACATAACCCAAAAAATGAGATCTCTGGAAAAGCTTCATGGAG
This sequence comes from Agapornis canus, assembly GCA_036873685.1. Lineage (NCBI taxonomy): Eukaryota > Metazoa > Chordata > Aves > Psittaciformes > Psittacidae > Agapornis > Agapornis canus. Next base: position 9,633 of record JBAFWW010024613.1, read on the forward strand.
CCAAACTAGGCAGTAAAGGTCAAGGGAGGGGGGAGGGCAAGGGTTCATCAAGCAGTTTGCTTATGTAAATTTGGCTTTTTATGCTTACAATCCCATGAGCAAAGCATGATCAGAAAATGACTCCTAAACAGCAGTCAAGTCCTGGCTATTTTTATGCCCATATGACTCTTTCTATAGGATCAACAGTAATGATCTTGAGCATTGGCCCCTTATGTGCAAATGTGAGAGCACAAATCCTGGTTCTAAGTGTTAAGTAATCTCACAACTTGTGTGTGCACTAAAAATGCATTTAGGGCACTAACTGAAGTTACAGAGCAGCTTAAACTGTTTGTGTAGTCAGTTGCTTTCTCTTATTTTGGTATGAATTCATAATATTTTTATTGACTCCCCTGGATTTATTAAGGGCACGCCTGGCAGACCAGCTTATTTTTCTCTACACTTCCCATTAAGTGAATCTGTCTTAAATTATTTTCCACTTCACTCATCTCTAGCCAAGTAAACTGCAATTCCCTGGATCCAACCGCCCATCTCAAGATGATTTTCTTCAGGAAGTTTCATTCAGGGAATGGCTGAGGCTCGAAGGTGCTTCTGGAGACTTTCTTGTTTTCCCCCAGCTCAAGCAGGGTCACCTGAAGCGGGCTGCTTAAGACCACATACACTTCGGATTTTAGTATCTCCAAGGATGGAGAAGCTACAACCTCTATGGGTAACCTGTGCTGGTGTCCAAGAAGTCAAAACAGTCCTGCTATTTCTGCAGAGGCAGCGAAAGGAAGTGCTTGGGGGTTCTGCTATATGCAAAATTTCAGACTTCTTTCAGCTATTTGAGTTCTCCTATTCTTTGGAACGTGAAATTTGGCAAGCAAGGCCTTTATGCAGGAATTAATCCTGCTGTCCCTGTGAAAATCTAGTCAGAAAATGGGGGAGAGGGGCTTGCCTAAATTTACTTGTGCTCCACAAAAATTGTTATAATATTTGGAAAATAATCTATCTTGTTTCATTCAGATGCTTGAATTTACCAGCTATGAGGGATTCCAGAAGATCTGACATCTAAATACAGAAGGACCCACGCTATATGCATATATATGTTTCTCCATATACATAGCTCCACACTAGGAACCAGGCACTGCAAAGAAGCCAGTGCAGAGCCTTGAAGTCCAGCGGTAGGGTTCTGACTGCAGAAACGGTGCAGCCAGGTCTGCTCTCTTCCCCAGGAGAGGTTCAGCGAGTCCACACAAGTTCGGCCCCTTGCCAGCCCACAGTGCCTACCTCTGGGACTGCAGTCAGGCAAACCAAGGAGGAGAGGCCAGGGGAGAGCAGCTGCCTGGCACACCAACCCTAGCTCTAGGGCAGCCTGGGGAAAGCCTGCTTGAACCTCCTCTTACAGCCATCACACCAGAACTATGATCTGGATGAACTGGCACTCCATGTCCTCTGGTTTGGAGCTATGAAAACCCCTCACCAACAGATGCCAACAAGAATACTCCCAAAGCCTGGCCGCTGGGCACTAATCCCTTCAATCTCTCACAAAGAAGGTAAAATAAGGGCTTGATAATGAAGGATTAGGCAGGTGGGGGAAAATGCTGCAGCACTCCACAACTGACAGGTTCGGTCATAAGCGGGTTTGACCACAGACAGTGAACACAGACAACACTCAAAGCTGTGCTGCAAAAGGAGGGCTGAAGGCAAACACCTGTAGCCCTGCGTAAGGAATGGGCAATCTGCCCTAAAGAGAAAGTAGGGCAGAGGAGAGAAGGAGATGGAAAATGCAGAGGAAGGGAAGCATCATAGCTTGGCTGCACCTCCTGCCAAGTATCCTATGCCAAAGCAAGTCCCCTTATAAACATCACTGCGAGTGGGATGGGGATACCAGAAGGGCTAGCTCAGGGAACAGTTCTACAGAGAGGGTATGACCAGAGCCCTCTCTCACTCAGGAATTGGGGAATCCAGCACTTCCTTGCCCCAGGCCACACCATTCCCACCCATGCCTAACCTCTGAGGAGAGAAAAGCATTCCTACCTTCACAAGGTTGAAGAGTGCTTTGATAAGAGGCCTCTTGAAGAGACCACAGTAAAAGATCCTTCTGCCTAGCAAAACACTCCCACCATCCAACTGTAAAGGCATGGCCAGAATGGCTGCAAGCACATTCCCTGCATCCCACCAGGAGAGTAACAGTGGGTGAGATTCATCTTCCCTGGGCAGAGGATGAAAGCAAAAGGGCTTCCCAGGAGGCCTGTCTATCAGAACAGTCTCTGAGTTCTTCCAGAGTTCAATGGAAATGAAGAGAGCTGCCATCACACAGTATCTTGTGCACCAACCTACCTGATGAAAAAGGCGGTTTTGTACATTTCAGAGGTTATCACCATTTTTGACAAACTGTCATGCCAGTGATCACATACAGATAAGCAGAACTACCGAGTGGGAGGGCAAGGGAGGGAGATGCCAAAAAGGCAGTAGGACTGGAGACATAAAAACCAAACCAGAACCACCAAGGAACCCAACCCTCAGTAACGCAGAAAGATGAGAAGACAACAGCATAGAGTCAGGTCAATACAATGGCAAGCAGGACTCTTGTTATTGACTCATCCCTTTTGGTGGCAGGAAGACCCCAAAGCCCCAACGAGAGAGAGAACAGCAGATGACACCAAGGACACTGCAACCCACTCTACCAACAGCAGGCATGTGGCATATGCCTTCTATATCTGCCAGACTGAGCAACCAGACCAACTGATGGGATATCCTACAGGGAAATGAGATTGAGGATGCCATCTCCATGAATAGGCCTCTTCAAGAAAAAAAAATGTCTCTAATATATCTGTCCTGCTTCTGGCAAAGGAGAAAAGTGTGAAGTATCCCAGGCAGTGAACCCTGGGGTAAGGGGAATTAAAACTTGAATGCTAAGTTGGATAATCAGGTTAGATACATTCATGGTGCAGAACTAAGTGATTTTCAACTCAAAATTCAAAATACACGGTGACAAACTACTGTTACATGTGTACAATAATGTGTACGTAAGGTACCAACTGCATTCCCTGTGATCTGATGTTCAGAATCATAGAATGGTTTGAGTTGAAACGGACCTTAAAGACCATTTAGTTCAACCCCACACACATGCTCCTTTTAATGCGGCCCAGCACAGAGTTCTCTTTCTGGGCTGCAAGCACACACTGAAGCTGGCTCATGTTGAGCTTCCCATCAGCCACCACCTCCAAGTCTTTCTCTGCAGGGCTGCTCTGAATCTCCTCTCTGCCCAACCTGTAGCTGTGCCTGG